>MJUU01045492.1:19640-41121 GCA_002080025.1 Modiolus philippinarum
ACTTCAAGATGAAGAACAACAATAAAAGCGTTGTTCCTTTGCTTATTATTACCATGTATTTGTAGAGACTTTGTCTCATTTGCATTTACTCCATATCCCTTCATTGTTAATTCTCATTCAACAGACAGGGTATTTTCATATGGAAAAGAAAATTGATTGGAATGTATCTCCTAATATTAAATGCAAGCACAACTGTACTGAAATTGTAAATAAATTGCTTTGCAATATTTTTACAAAAGATCATGCAAATTAGATTTTTGTTTGGTCATAGCTTGATAATAAGCAAAAAGGGATATGGAGTAAATGCACATGAGACAAAGTGTCTACAAATACATGGTAAAAAGCAATGGAACAACGCTTTTATTGTTGTTCTTCATCTTGAAGTCACCATGAGGCTTTTATTGTTGTTCTTCATCTTGAAGTCACCATGAGGCCTTCAGCAATGAGCTTTAACTATACCTCATAGTAAGTTCAAGAGGGCCCTTAGCACCGAATTGAGTGAAAACATTGCTATATGTCGAGCAACGCTACATCCATGATTTTATAAACATGGATGCGGGATCGTCAACAAACATAAAATTAACTTGCAAAGTCAGTGTTATTTGCAATTGATGTCATCTGTTGCCCGACAAAAATACTAACAGAAGACAATCAGAACATTTAAACAACTACAGGGCACTCATCGAGTCAAAAGTAGGAAAACTTGGCATGATAAAATCATGTGATGTAGGCACAATAAAGAGGAGATCAGAATAATAATTTTACATTACAACAAGAAGCTCTCAAAAGCCTGTATCGATCACCGGAACCATGGCCAATACATAAATTCAAATAAACTTCTATGTTAAAGGTCTCATTTTCAAACTATGTAAACAAACATTTATGTTATATGATCCAACTTTCATAAACTATTTTCTCTATTGCCTCCCATCTTGGATAAGGGATGGATCTGCAGGACACAATTTCAAAGAAAAATAAGTGTTGTAAAAAAGTTTATTTCCAACTGGAGAAATGGTTTTAAAGAAGATCTTTGAATGTACTACAATATTAAACAATATTTCCCATTGGTAGCCAATTTGCATAAAGCGAAGATTTGAAGGACATCTGTTTTGAAGGGGACCATCTAAGATACATTGTGATTAGGTTTGTTTTATTCTAATTAGCCAAGTTGTTTCAGATAAAACATTCTTTGTATGCTTTTTCCATACAGTCAAGTAATAAATTAAGTTCCCCGCAGATGGTCATGTTGGATGACATAAAGGTATCGGTCACAATACTTAGTCAGCACCTCATTAGCATCATTCATGCCAAGTTCTGTTCAAACCAATTCAGTGGTTTTCAAGGTTAATTTCATCAACTGCTCACTAAGACTGTATTTATTAAAATATAATTATGCAACCTATGAGGCCGACAAACTGCTTCTAAATACATGTCAGCAAAACCTATGCTTAGCAAACAATAAAATTCCTGTACGACACAATACATTTATATAGAAAATATTTATGACATGAAATAAGGTGAAGATTCAGAAAGTATTTTTGCAAAAATTGTTGAAATTAGCACAAAAACACTTTTATTGCTCTTAATTATGGAAGAAATAATTGTTTTTAATAAAGTGATAGCAGGGAAATTCTCTAAAGCTTAAAAGAGAAAAGTTAACCAAAGAAGATTTGAATACAGAATTAAAAGGGAAATAACCAATAAGCCGTATGGCATTCAAAAAAATGGTGAAAAACGCTCAATAACTCCTACACAGGCCTTTGGATTTTCTTCAAAAGTTCAGAGTGTGTAGAGTACGTGATAACCGAACCGTCAATCCAAAACGAACAATCCAAGGAAAATGGCAACATCGGAAACAATAAAGAAACAGAGACACAACATGAGCACGACACGGAAAAGAAAAATGAAGACACACACAAAGATCTTGATATGCTTAACTTTTTTCCAATTTACACTTCACCTCTATCTGTTACAGTTTTTGAAATAAAAAAATGCATACATTTTGAAAAATTTACGCAAAAAGGGCTATAACTCTGAGACGGGTTTTCCGATTTTCTTCAAAATTGCAGAGTAGATAATTTCTGCATTTTGAACAATTTTACCCCGTCAGATTTTTTATATATGCAACGGTTTTGGAGCTATTTGCCAAAAACAGCAATTTACCCCCTATGTTCTATTTTTAGTAACTGCGGTCATTTTGTTTGGTCCTCGGACTAACCGAACACATTTTTGAACTACATACCCTGGTGATGACCCTGGCCAAGTTTGGATTAAAATGGCATAGTGGTTTCAGAGGACATTTTTGAAAGAAAGTTTACGACAGACGGACTAACGACGGACGCCAAGTCACTGCAAAAGCTCACCCTGGCATACATTTATAGTGAACGCAAGGGTTCTGGAATAGCTACAAATTGATTCATGTGAACTTCTTGCTTAACTTTTGCTAACACTGACATTTTTCCTCACAAAACTTTATAAGTATGTTCATAACAACGCGTCTCATTAACTGTAACTACATAATATTCAGAAACTTATGATGAGCCTCATTAAAATCTGCAAAAATGTTGCTTGTTCCCAGTAACTTATAACTTGAGTGGGTAAATTTATACTGAAATTTGTGAATGAATCCATGTTTATTCCATGAATTAGAAAATCGACAGTCGCCATTTTGAAAAATCTATATATCACCCCATCTAATACGTATTTCATATATGACTGGCTTAACTCTTTCCCTATGGCACATGCAAAAAGACGCATATCTTGAGTAATTACAAAAACAGGATAACAGTAAACACCTACAATGGCCGAGAACTACAATCACATGCCACAATTTACAAGCGAACTGCATTAAAAACAATAATGAAAACGAGTAAGCATATTCCTACTTTATACCATTTGTTTCTCATAAAGTTTTTCCAAAAAACTGGTAATTCACAATTGTGAAATATAAAAGAAGTATTGATTTATACAGATATTCCATGGATATTCTGTTGTTATCCCCGAACTCAGGCATTGGAAGAATCTCATTATAAGAAGTTATGTAGAACACATAAAAGAATTTGAAATAAATTTTTATGGGTGCATGAATAATGTTTTTCCCAAATTTGAAATAACTTTTTATGGGTGCATGAATAATGTTTTTCCCAAATTTGAAATAACTTTTTATGGGTGCATGAATAATGTTTTTCCCAAAGACAAAAATTGGTCAAGAAATCCCGACCTTGTATATTTTTCTAAAATAAGGACATTGAGTTTTTGTGTATTGTTTTCCGATTATTTTCACAACAACGTTTGATATACATGTACATGTATCTAGTATTTAGCAGATGGGTCCGATTTTGGCACTATTGAGTTTTGTAGTGAATGAAGTTTAGCCTTTGTGACGGGTGCCACGCGTGGAGCAGATCATGCTTACCCTTCCGGAGCACCTAATGATACCTCAGTTTTTTATAGGGGTGCACACTGATAGTGCTTTAATTGTGTGGCATTCTTGTTCATTTTTGTTATTTAATTTGTCTTTGTCAAACTGTCTCAATTCGTGTTGGATGTGAATTGCCGTGATTTTGGATTTATGATTTTAGAATCCCCCCTTCCTCGTTCTTGCTTCGGTATTCGTTTGCCGATGTATGTTAGAAATATTATCACAAGATAGTTTCAATTCAAATATGTTTTGCATTGTCATTCATTGTCACGACTTTATGATCAAAGGATTAAGATAACTTAAAAAATATCCATTTCCCAACATAAAAAATAATGCGTGTATCTCAGAATTTAGAAACGTGATTTAAAGTAGCACAAGTTGGTGAAAATATAAAAAATATGTGTTACGAAACCGCTCTCAAGTTCAAAATCAAAATATAGAGTTATATGGACATGTGAGCTGGAAAGATGGGGTGCAATTAAAAATCTTACCAAGAGGCTCAGAGACTGAGCCTTTATCGCTCACCTGACAAAATGCTTCTATGCCATGCTTGACCAAAAATAATGTTTTTTTACCAATGGGGTCAAATGTTTAGCAATGTTCTCCATTAGCACCCGCATTTTTTGTCTGATCCTATTGAAATGAATAATTTTTGCAAAGGACATAGAGTTAAATTTGCCTGATTAGTTTCAGAGATGATGATTAAAAGGATGATTATCTCATACCTGGCTCAAATGTTAAACTATGTTCTGCGCTGGAGGCCATGTTTATTTATCGGATCCAAATAAAATGAGCAATTTTGTACCTTCCATACATCATTCCTGTAAAGATTGGATGAATTTGCTTCAGTGGTATCAGAGGAGAAAATGAAAATGTGATTTTCCAATAGGATCAAATATTAAACTATGTTCTGTGATGGCAGCCCTGTTTTTATGGGATCGGAATTTTTTTAGTAATCTAAGTTAAGGATCTTCCATACATTGTTCCTCTAAAGTTTGGTTCAATAGCTTCAGAGGAGATAGCAAAATATGCTTTTCCCATAGGGTCCCGTGTTAAACTATGTTCTGCGCTGGCGACCATATTTTATGGCGGATCGGAAAAATTTCCGCAATCTACATGAAGGACCTTCCATACATCATTCCTGTAAAGTTTGGTTCAATTTGCTTCAGTAGCTTCACAGGAGATAGCAAATATATGCTTTTCCTATGGGGTCCAATGTTAAACTATTTTCTGTGCTGTTGCCATACATTTTAGCGGATCGGAAAAATTTCGGCAATCTACATAACGGACCTTCCATACATCATTCCTGTAAAGTTTGGTTCAATTTGCTTCAGTAGCTTCAGAGGAGATAGCAAATATATGCTTTTTCCCTTAGGGTCCAATGTTAAACTATTTTCTGCGCTGACGGCCATGTTTTTTAGCGGATCAGAAAAATTCCGGTAATGTAAGTTAAAGACATTCCATACATCATTCCTGTAAAGTGTGGTTCAATTTGTTTCAGTAGCTTCAGAGGAGATAGCAAATATATGCTTTTCCCTTGGGTCCCATGTTTAACTGTGTTTTGCGCTGGCAGCCATGTTTATAGCGGATCGGAAAAAATTCGGTAATCTAAAGTAAGTGAGAACCGAACCGTCAATCTAAAAGCGAACAATTCAAGGACAATGGCAACACCAGAAACAAAAAAGGCAGAAAAAAACAGACACAACATGGGTACAGCACAGAAAAGAAAAATGAAGACACTCACACACAAAGATGAACAACACGGATCTAAGTAAAGGACCTTCCATACATCATTACTCTAAAGGTTGGTTAAATTTTCTTCAGTAGCTTCATGGATATAGCAAACATATGCTTTTCCCAAGAGGGTTCCATGTTAAACTATGTTCTGCCTTGGCGGTCATGTTTTTTTACTGCAATCTCCACTGCAGCATAGATACTGCATATAGGTCATTACATATTTCCTCTTTATTCTTCTTGTATTTTGTCATCAGGTTACTGAGTACCATTAGACTTCTGCATTTCACATCTTTGCTTAGTATCCTTTGTAGTTCTTTGTTTTCTTCCTTGGTCTTACCATATAACATCTTTTCACTCACAGCTGTCATAAACTGGGTCTGTCCAAGGTGAACATGATCTGCCAACCTATTAACTTTCCATACAGGATGGAGGGTGGAGGGCCCTCATGGTATCATCAATACAAGCTGAAGATCTTTCATCTCCATTTGTTATTGCATATTTCACCAATGCATTCTGTAGGGAGAGCTACGAACCAATATCTTTCTCCTTTGTGCACTAAGAAATTGGGGCTGCTCTATGATGTTTAGCAGTATATTCCTCATGGCCGCAGGGACAAATGACATCAAAACCTTGACCTTGCAACCATGCCCCTGGCAAACAAAGAGGTTTCTGCCATACTTGTGCATATATTAACTTCATATCTGTAATTGTCTCAATTGCCAGGGAAAATGCTTGGGATGCATTCTGACCAGGCTTTTTCTTAGACACAATGGTCTGACTACTGTCACATTTATCTGATTCTCTGGAGTTCCTCTCTGTCTGTTTACTGCTTTTACCATTTCCAACTTTTCACCCATATCCTTCTTGTTTAAGGAAACAGTTTTCTTCCCAACAGTATTGGACCTTTTATGAATATCACTGCGACTTAGTAGAGGACAATTCAAAAGCTCTTGTGTCTTTGTGTTCACAATTAGTGAATTCATGCAACGCAGTTGCAAGTGCTACATTTTGTGCACCAGGGTTTGAACTAGGCTTGTTCACAACTTCTTTATACTGCCTGAAATGTTGACTGCAGTATGCACATTTGAGACATTTCAAGTAGTAAGTCCAGCAGACTAACAATTTCTTGTATCGGTAGGCCTCCATCTGTGGTTCACATTAGATGGTTGATGTCTCTCAATGGTTTTTGGCAGTGTCCATTTTCATCATCTCGCTGTCTATGAACCGCATGCCTGAAAGTATAGTTGATTCTTCTTCATTTTTCAGACTGCGGTTCACTGATCCGGGACAAAGACGATGACTGAGTTTACTTATCTGAATCATCTTGCATCTCTGGCGTTACATATTCGGTGTAGTTTTGAGTCTCTAGTGATACATGTATGGTACTGGAGTTGAAAGTATTAGCAGTATATTCTTTATTTGTTGGGTTCTCAAGTGCAACTCTCTTTACAGTTTTGCCTTTTTGGAACCTTCCTGGCCTACGGATCTTCCTTTTCTGCAAAACAGCATCTTGACAATGACCAACTTGGAACATCTTGCAGTATTACAGCATCTTCTCTGATAGCGATGCCAAACCCTTAGAATTTGCAGTTTATATACCTTCTGAAATCAAGTAAGCCATTATGATAGACAGCTACAAGTTACATAATAGTAGATATTTTTATTGCAAGTAAATTGGGATCAGATGAATATACTAATTAGCGGTAGTTTTGCAATTGGGCGGATTTGTATTTTAATTGGGCGGAAAAAGTTTTTCAATTGGGCAGAAAATAATTTGCTTCTGGGCGGATTTCACTTTTTCCAAAAAGGCGGATTTCCCGTGATTTACTAGTACAAAGATAAATGAAACAATCTAAAAAAATGCAAATAGCAAGACAGAACTGTAGTCACGTCTATGCCGAGTTTCATGTGTTTTTTATTTCAGTTATTTGATATAATCGCCGTTTTAAGTGTTTTTTCTTCAAGGCGGCAATTCAAAATTAATCAAACGAAGAGGGTATCGTTGGACGAAAACATTACTCTCGGAAACAAAACCAAAATGACAAATCTTTACGGCAACCTTATTATATTATAAATTTGATAAAAGATACCCTTCTAAAATTGACATCAAATTATAAACAAGCACCGTTTAAAAAGCAGAATAAAATGAGCACTGTTTCTTACTATGTCTTTCAACCACAGACTAAGGAATGAGCATTGTCTATCAAATAATATTTAGAAGTAAAAAATTGTGAGATACTTCATATTTATATGTCTATTCGGGCTTGAAATATAAATCCCATAATTTTAATGAGCTCTTTTCCCGTCATGCCACCGAACTTTATATCAGTTTTTATTTTACTTCTAAAACCTTCCCGCCCAATTGCAAAACTAAAAAACGCCCAATTGAAAATACTGGTTATTTAAAAATCAGCCCAATTGAAATGCGTCCTAATTAGCTCCATGCCTTATTTTCATCATGTTTACATCAAAGAACGTGATGTTTTGCTGTTCCAAAATATTTATTTTAGAATAAATATAAATGATTCAATATTCCAAATATTAATTTTAAACATTGAATGTCCAAAAAAAATTTTTTTTTCAATAAATGAAAAATATTTTCCTGAATAATGATTAAAAAGAAAAACAAGACTCTCAAGAGCCTGTATCGCTCACCTAGAACCTGGTTCTTAACAGACTCCATTGGCAACCATACTGATAGAGCATTTTTTCCCACCTAAGGACTATTATGCCTAAGTTTGGTTCCAATCGGCCTGGTAGTTTCTGAGAAGATCTCTGAATGTTTTCCCATAGGGTCCTTTGTAAAACTATGTTCCAAGCTGGCGGTCATCTTGGATGAGGTACAGTCATAAAAATCACAAACTTTAAAGGGGACAACCAAAGGATTACTGTGACTAATTTTGGTTAAAATTGTTCAAGCGGCTTTAGAGGAGAAGATCTTTGAATGCATTTCCCATAGGGTCCTATGTTAAATTATGTTCTCCGCTGGCGGTCATCTTGGATGAGGTACGGTCATAAAAATCACAAACTTTGAAGGGGACCACCCAAGGACTATTGTGACAAAAAATGTTTTTCTTTTTGGGTCGAGTTAGCATAAAAATTTGCAAAATTCAGAATTTATTGACAGACATAATGCTACTGATTAGTCGAACTCAAATCCAGCTCAGAAATGTTAAATTAAATTCATCAATTGAGATTTGGTTACCTGAAAAATAGACTTTTATTCACACCAATTGTTTGCTAAACTTTTTTGTTCAGTATAGTTCGTAGAAATCTGGTGGTTTTCTTTCATATCTTTTTTCTATCCTTTCTCCTTTTCTTTTGCTTTTTTTTTTTGGGGGGGGGGGTGGCTCAATTCGTGTTGGATATGAATTGCCGTAATTTTGGATTTATGGTTTTAGAATTCCCCTTTCCTTATTCTGGCTTCGGTTTTCGTTTGCCGATGTATAATCCATTTCACGGTTATTGCAGCCATATTGGATTGGGGCAGATTTTCTGGAAAGAGGACAGAATGGTATAAAAGAACGGGAAAGTATATGTGTGTTTCTGGACAATAGTTTTGTATCCATGATACTTTCCCACATTTTGAGGGACCATTTCTACCGCTTTTCAGAAAATTTGCCCCCTATTCAATCATAGCCAAAAATCAGTATCGGTTTACTCATTTGCATATTATAATTACTGGATTAAATTCGGCTATTATAATCCCATTGAAATGACAGGCAAAATAACGAAAAACAGTTATATATACTTAAAAATGGGTTGTAGATCAAGTGCGGGACAAATTTTGGTAGAATATTCAGCAATAGATCACGGAAGACCTATCAGATTGGCCTCGCAGATAATGTCGAGGTTCCTCAGCCTTTGAAGATTTGAAATGTGAGGCCTTTAACATTTAATTATAAAAATGGTTGAAAACGTCGATTTTTCCTACTTTGTTACCAAACTTAACCCACAAAGTCATTACAAAAACAAGTTGCAGGTGCAGAAATTAAAACTTCGATTCTCAAAGAAAACGTCTCAACAAACCTTATTCGTGTAGTTTTTAAAATCGAGGTTCCCACAGAAGGTAAATATGCATCGATTTCAAAACGTAGCAAGTCATAAAACTAGCCTTTTCTCTAAAAATTCACGATTGTCGTTTGTTTTGACTGTGCAAACGTCATACGGAAATGTCAAAGTCAGTTTAAAAAACAAATCAGTAACGGGTTAACCAAATAATCCGTGTACATCAATAAAGGCGGCAAAGCGAGTTCATCGTTTGTTGGGGAAGCCATCTTGAATATCATAATGAAATACGACCCGATTTCCAATTTCATATTGACAAAGCCAATATCATGTTTTATTTCACCAACAATCAGCTATGTTTATCTTTTTATTAAGATACATACGGAAATTCTATATTTAAGAAATAATTCAGGGCAGGTATATGATTTTTGGAAATTTAACCATGGGCTGGGCCTTTATTTTCGAAATTTACGAATATAAAGGCCCAGCCAATGGTTAAATGACAATAACCATATACCTGCCATGATTTTTTTCGATTCTAATGACAGAAAATGAAATTTTCCTTTCTAAAACGACCTAAGAAAAAGTGGATTTCCCCGTTTCCCATTGATGTCCGTATCCATGACGTCACAATACATAATCTGACGTTTTCAAACAGATGCAAATTCAAAATCCAAATCGAAAACAAAACAATACAAATCTACGTGTCTGAATGGCATGATTAAGTTAGAAAACGATATAAACATCTATTTCCTTAATAAAGTAAGTGAGAACCGAACCGTCAATCCTAAGCGAACAATCCAAGGACAATGGCAACATCAGAAACAAAAAGAGAAAAAAATTAGACAAACAAAATTAAAAACATGGTTGTTTGCATCCCTTTTAGTCATATTCCGATGCAATTTGCAAGTGCGAAGTATATGGTTATCGAGTATAATACTTGTTAAAGATTTATAAGAGCCATGTTAGAATATATATTGATATCTTTGCAGGCAAATTCAAATTGTTAAAGATTTATAAGAGCCATGTTAGAATATATATTGATATCTTTGCAGACAAATTCAGTTCCCAAACAATAAATATTTGTAAGTACAAATATAAATCATTTCTAATGAAACAACTGCAGTAGAATACCTAAGGAACAAGGGAAGTGATTATTACNAAAATCACAGTCAAAAGACAAAACAAGGACGTTTGACAGCCACAAGGCACGGAAATAAAAAGACCGACTTTATAAACTAAAGACCTCATAGTGTAAACTCCAATGAAAACTGGGAATGACATCAGATGCTCCGGAAGGGTAAGCTAAAAGCGGCACCCGTCATACTATTAATGAGCCAATCAAGGGTTGAGTCAAAACCGGTTAGATCAAATCCGTGAAGACGTGAAATATCTGAATGGATGAAAGTAACAAAGGCTGAACAAATTCCTGACTGTGAAATGTACACTTCAAAGGCTGGATATGTAGGTATATTGCTGCTCAGAAAGGGAACGTTTACAATTGGGAAGTTAAAATCATCACGTTTGTCATAATGCTTAGATTTCAAACGTCCATCTTCGTCAATGTATATCAAAAGATCCAAGTACGAAGCTGAAGTTCGTGTATCAGTAGTCTCTTTAATTTCAAGCTCGTTCGGATATATCTGGTGTAAATATTCCTTGAATTTTGGATTATTCAGAGAAAGTACATCAGTTATATAGCGAAAGCTGAAATTTAAGGACTGTGCTAAATGTTTTTGTTTTTTCTGTGTTAGCCCTTGTAAAAACTTGGACTCATACAAGAAAAGAAAAGAAAGTGGCGCGCGCTTGGTTCCCTTTGGAATCCGGATTGTCTGTTGAAAAACACGGCCTCCACATTCGAAAAATATATTGTCTATCAAAAATTCCAACATCTTGATTACGTCATTCTCAGTGCACTTCTTGTTTGACTCGGTGAGGTTCTTTACAAAATAAGTTTTGTCTTTTCCTTCTTTTAAATAAGTGTATCTGCGTTCTCCATTTTTAGTGAATAAACCATGATGTATCAAATCAGAAATTACGGTTTTCATTTTATTGAATGGCAGGGTAATGTAAAGTGTAGAAAAATGTCACTGAAGTCACAAGCATTTTGATTGGCTTAATTTTTTTTTCATCAATGAAAACGCTTGTTACTACAGTGTCATTCTAAATTGAAAACATTGCCTGAGATGATGTTCATGGACATTTCTTATAAAATCGGAGTAATGGGACTTTTCCATTGACTGAAGATAGGATTTTTCATTGTAATTTCTACATATCAAGAGATCTTGCATGTCAAAATGATTGGACAACGCATGGAATGGTCTCTAGACAGATGGAATGGGGCTGGCCCGACAAGTGTCCGACCTATCAATTTTACGCATTTTTGATTTGGTTCGTATGGGATAACTTTGTTATTTTTAGACCTATTTCTTTAAGTTGGGGAAATAATTTATCTTTCAACAGGAAAAATTGTTTTCTAACTGTTATAAACCGTTTTTAAGAAATGAGCTCTTTAACACGAGCATGTAAAAATTTTCAAATATGGCAGTTCAACCCCTTGTTGTATTTATAGTATTATTTTAACATTTAACGCGCCTAGCCCCTGTGATGAATACCTAGTGGAAATGGAAGAAGACCATTTATTAAAATGTCGAACAGAGGCAGGGCAGTATAATGCCTGTGTCAATGACTACGCGGTCTGTGTTGGCTTCAATTCAATATATTCATCCTGGACTTGACAGATAACCTACAATTTTAATGTTTCCATTACATTCAAAGGGTATTGCTATACCGAACTCTTTAATCCAGTATTCCTCTCTTAGTAGACGGTAAGGTGTACAAAGTATAGGATTATTTGTCTGATTGTATATTTTTTCAATTATCCTGACTTTCATGTTAACAATCGAATGGTCAGGTTGGTTGAAATGTGCGTATATGAAAAATGATTCAATACAAAGCGGTAGTCCAAGGATATCGTTCAACCAAAATCTTTCAAAATGATTAAAACTTTATCAAATGGCACTGCTTGTGTAAGAAAACTAAATGATGCATAAAGGAAGTGGGAGTTATAACAAAATTACCAAGCACAATTGTCAAGAGCTAAAGTTCAAGAGACAGAAAGACAAAGCAGGTTGAAACCCATCGGAAAAAATTGTCGACCACAGTTGGCTTGACTTGGTACAGGCATTTAAAAATATGGTCTTTAATGAATGGCTAAATGGACAGTTAGTCTCATATTGATCAAGGACGTATATTTAAATATACGTCCTTGTATTAATTGATGAGAAAGTTACGCCGAAATTCTGAAATTGGTTTCTTGGTGATAGCCAAAAAGTTAATGTTATATTCTAAAAAGAAAAACATCACCATTATCTTGGCGGCCAGATATTTGTATTGAGTATAATCAGTTCAAGACAGATATCAGTGATTTATGTCATAATTACACCTTATGTAAGTAAGCTGTATTCTGATTGGTTAATAGCCGTTGTTTTTTTGGCAAATACCCCTCCACCGTGGAATTTGTCCCGGAGTCACCTGTACGCTTTAATGATAGAGATATTCGGTGTAATTAAACAGATATATCATTACGTCGGGGTATTTGCCAAAAATACAAGTCTTGGGTCTAAATTTCCCTCGCAGTGATGTACCAAATTGATCTCGGAAACATGCCTGGAATTTATATACTCACGTACTTATAACATGTCCCAAATTTATATAACAACACTAAATTTAGGACCCGAATTGATTTTAACATGATAATTTTTTTTTTTAAATCAAAGAAACAAATCAATATGTACATAAAATATTGTACATTTAAAGAAAATAATGATCAGGAAGTTGTTTCATAAATAATTGTCCTTATTTTATAACCACATTTATATAAATTATTATTTCAACATGCAAATATATATATATATATATATATACAAATTGTTTAAAAACACACCCAAATTTATATATTTCATGAAAAAAAAACTTTTCCTGTATACCAAAATAATGGAAGTTGCCCACTACATAATAATTATAAAAAAAATATCATAACTAAATACCAAAAAACTTGAATTATTATTCTGAGATTTTTAGAATAAGACAATTAATACGAGATCGGTTTCGAGTTTACAATTTTGTTGACGATGTAATATGTATAGTATGACCCTGTACTAGTAATTTGTGTAGTATTTGTCAATTTGATGGTAAAATATGTAATGTGAAGTAAATTTTGAGAACAATTTATGTTGTCAATTGTTAATTTCTTTGAACTATGTCCATCAAGCATATAAAAGAAAAACAGAAGCATTGCGGTATTTTATAATTATTTTCCATATTATTCTATTAGGACAGAAGTATATAAAAAAAATGAAAAAAAATATCTTTATTACATTTTAAATGGGGATAATAACAAAGTTACCGAACAAAACTTGTCATGAAACAAAAAGAGTAATCAGGTGGAAACCACCAGAAAAATTGTCAAATGAATAACAATGAATGGAAAAATGTTAAAAACAGATATTTACGTAGAAGAAAAATTGAAATAAATTGTTTAATTTTTTAATATTGTTCGAATTAAACAACATAAAGAAGAAATCAACCAGGACATTACGAAAAAGAATTGTGCATATGCAAGTATTGTCTTTGATTAAATTATCTAATTTGCTGGGTAGAATTCCAAAAATAAGTGTTCTTTGAGACTTTCAGGAAGTTTACCAAAATTGGAATCAAAAATTTGGAAATCAAATTGGTGAAAATGTTTATCCTAATTGAAGGAAACTCCTAAAGCATGATTGCTAGGTAGAATCCAAAAAAATGAGTGGTCTTTGAGACTTTCAGGTTATTTACCAAAATTGGAATCATTTTTCAGAATTCTAAGTATTAAGAACTAAATTTTCTCCAAAGAATTCTCCAAAAATACAAGTTTATAAGCTTAAAGTTAAAAAATACGAGTCTTTCACATTTTCAGGAAATTTACCAAAGTTGGAACCAGTATTAAAATTATGAAAGCTTATTGCATATCTTCAGACAAAATGTAAAATTTTTGTAGGACAAAATTAAATACAAACTCTCATGTGTCAAAATAGACATCTTCGGGCGTCTCTTTTGCAAAAAGACCAATTACAAAAATCTGAAAGCTTATTGCGTGTATATATATATATATAGATATAGATATATATTTTGTGCTAAGCTAAATCACTATAGAATTTGTCAGATCACGAGCAGACTCTGCCATAATAACCGTATCATCTGCACATAGTAAAACAAACAAATTAAGAAAAACATGTAATTTCATCTCTATCTCGTTGCTTACTGTTATGAGACCTTTAACATCGAACTGCAAAAGAAACGTCTCAATATCATTCAGAAATAACGAAAATAAAAACGGGGATAAGTTTTCACCTTGACGAACACCAACTTTACACGGGAAATAATCGGATTTGTTTCCATTGTATTCAAGACATTATTTAATGTTTTTGTACATGTTAAATATTATTTGATACATTTTACCGTTAATTTTGTTCAGTAACATTTTGTACCATAATGCATCTCTATAAACGGTATCGAATGCTTTCTCGAAGTCAACGAAAGCGCAGTATAATTTCTTTTTCTTAAACTTTAATATTTCAAAAAAGGACTGCAAAACAAACATACAATCAACTGTGGAATATCCTTTTCTAAAACCGCACTGATTTTCTCTTAGCAGTGATACTTCATCTGAAAAATTATTTAATCGTGTATTAAGGATAGAGGTAAACAGCTTCCCTAAACAACTTACAATAGTTATTGGTCGATAATTTTTTGGGCTCGCATTTCTTGCCTTTATTTTTATAAAAGGGCTTTATAGTGTTATTTAACCATGATTCTGGAACTTTCCCCAGATTCAAATATCACATTAAATAATTTTTCGTATACATCAATAAATTTATGTATTGTAGTTTTAATGTATTCGTTGGAAATTTTATCATTTGCGCAAGCTTTGTCATTTTTTTTCGGATTTTTACGTGTTTTAAGATTTCATCTTTCGTAATCGGTCTATTAAGTGATTCATTTATTTCACTTTCTAATTCTTCTTCAATCAGAGGAATAACATTATGGTCTGGTTCACTGTCTTAGCGGGTATTTAGATCTTTGAAAAAGGATACTAAATTTTCAAAATTTATTCCTGGTTGTTTATTATGTTCACCTTCATTCAACAGCTTCCAATATTCTTGGCTATTTTTATACCTTAAAGATTTCATTTTCTTCCGAAACTCTCCCCTATACTTTTTTAGCTTTATTCATAACTTTTTTGTACTCTTTTTTGGCAGATTTGGCACGATCAAAATAAAACTGAGACTCCCTTTTTTTACGGTTGAATGTTTTATATAGGCAACGTGCTGATTTGCATTCAAAGTTAAACCACGGTTTGTCTTTTTTGCGTTTAACTTCTTATCTTATATTTCCTTAGCACTATCAAGATATATATTTCCTATTTCATTTACGATAAAGTTCAGATTATTTTGGGATAGATTTTCAGGGTTAATATTTTCAATTTTCCTTGCAATTTTGTTGATTTTTTCAATATCAATGTTTTCTTGGAATTGCAAACCTTGATCTGGGTCCCATTTTTTAATTTGTTGACCTTGTATTGCTCCTTGTTCAATCATATCTTCTATATGAGAGCAATCAATTATATCGTTTAACGGTGAGTGGACATCAGAAAATAAATTTGAAAAATCAAAAACTTTGAAATCAATTATATGATTTAAAAAAGAAGAATTGCTAATACAATAGTCAACTAGGCTAGCATTTCGGCATGTTAATTTACCTTCTCTATCGCTTTTTGACCTGCCATTAATAATAAAAAGATAATTTCCTTTTCATACATCAATCAACTGATTACCAAATCTGTTTTTAACTTTATCCATATTGTTTCTCTTTCTTGGGAAGTCGGCTTCATCCAAGTTACAATCATAATCAAAATTAATGTTGTCATAAAGAATAAAATTTTTGTTTTCATCATTTACTATAAAATCATAATCTTCCCCTGTTCGTGCATTAAAATCACCAAACAAGAAAACATTGATTAATTTAGTAGACAATTCTAAATATTCATTTTCAATTTCACTCACTGCGTTAGCAGATGAATATGACGTTTATTCTTGGGGAATGTAAACGGCACCTAAAATTACATCTTCATTTTGGTAAACAAGTTTAGAAATTTTCAACCAAAAAACATATTTGCTTGCTGTCTCTAGAAATTCTATGTGTTCAGCAATTTCTTCCCGAACAGCTACTTTTATTCCCCCGGATTTTACTTTACTGATCTTTTTCCTATTTTTCATTTTAACTTTATAGCCATTAAGCCTAATCTCATCCAAGTCATCGGTTTAAGTTTCAACAAAGCAACAAATATCATTTTGACAAATTAGTTCTGTAAACTCTGGATAATTAATTCTGGTTTTTATACCACAACAATTCAAACATAACACTTTTAAAGAATCTGATACGTTATTCACATTTATATTGGGAGAATTGTTTTTTTTTTGACACAAATTACAACGTTCTCTTGTCCTGTCCTAATGATGAGTAGACACAACAGGCTGTGTATCTGCGCTCACATCTGAATCAGTTCTAGATCGTTTATACGGCCGGGGTGGAATGGGTGGGCTGTTTAGATTTTGTTTATTCTGAGTTAGCAAGGCATCCCGGAATTCTGTCTGTGGTTTACCTTTGCGTGGGGTGTACAGTACGCCATTGATATAAAGTTTATCCCTGACAAGTGTTGTAGTTTTTCCATCCCGTTTTGCTTGTTTAATCACTGGATACAACTGCTTTCTTCTTCTTTCTATTTCAGGCGGAAATTGTTCACTTATTCCGAAGCATTTCCCTTTCAAACGATATGCTTCTTGAAGTACATGCTCTAGTTCTTTCCTATAGATAAACCGTGCTACAATCGGTCGAGTTCTGTTGAATCCTGGTTTCCCAAAGCGATGGACATTTCCTAACGAAACTCTGTAGTTAATATTAAGTTCATGATGTAGAAATTCTTGAACTTTGGCCTCGCAGCATATATGCAATAATTCTATATCAAAATTAAAACAATAAATCCAAAAATGTATGAGGAGTTCCGCTGACAACCTCACATGTCCCAAATAGACATCTTGGGCCTCTTGGTTGCAAAGAACAATATCAAAAATCTGAAAGCTGATTGCGCATCTGCATAATATCTGCAACAATTCTATAACAAAATTAAAACACTTAATCAAAAAATGCATGAGGAGTTCCACTGACAAGCTCACGTGTCAAAATAGACATCTTGGGGCCTCTTGTTTGTATCAAGACCAATATAAAAATCCGAAAGCTGATTGCGCATCAGCAGCATATATGCAACAATTCTATAACAAAATTAAAACATTAAATCCAAAAATGAGCGAGGAGTTCNTTTGTGTAAAGGACAGTTTGGGTCAGCGCTTGTTTCGAGGCTGACGTATCCGACTTGAGAATAAAATTGTGAAAATCTTAGCAGAAGTTTTATTCAATATTTGAATTTATGATATTGTGTTTATTGGACACTAAATTCTTGAACTAAAATATAAAGACGAACACTCAAAATCACACGAAAATACCAGCATTATAGTTCACTGACAAGGTCCAACGGACAGACGGACGGACGGGACCAAAACAATATCCCCGCATTTCTTCATAAAAGTGTGGGGATAAAAAGCTTATGTGGTCAGTCCTCCATCTGCTGATTCTTTCTCGAAAAACTCAACTTTCTGATATTTGCATTTGTACCCAAAAAAAATTACCCTAACTTGAAAACGAATCAATTTTCAGTCAGAAACTGATGCAATGAAGTTTTTCTTCAATAATTTGTGTGTCTTGATGTTTCAAACAAGGTTGTTCAGTCACGATGTTTAATCGGAGTACTGTACCCTCAAAGATGTTGAGAATGACCCAAACAAAAGTGAAAATGTATGACGAAAAAAATGGGTAAACGCCTGTTTCTTTGACAATTTTCAACACTTTTAAATGATTCAAAGACTAGAGACAATTAAAAATATCAGAATAACTAATTAAAAAAACTCGGTTTGTGAAAATGAGAAATTTTTAAAAGTTTAAATCGGTTATTTCACGAAATTTTTTGATGGTCACATCAGTATTCATGCTCATGCTAAAACACAAAAATACACAATTTTAAATAGATGTGATCCTTAGCCATTTTTACACATATATAGAAAGAGACTTCATGCTGCATGGAGCCTGGGGTTTACTACCATTGTTCACGGTAAGGATTCACGAATAAGCGTATGGCCTCAAATATTGATATTTTTGGTAATAAGTTATTCTTTCTGACTATTTTTGTAATTTTGTTTCAATATTATTTGATTTTAATGCTGCTGATGGGAGATTATTCCTTGAACACAAGTATAGCATAACAAAATTTACTGTTTATACATGCCACTTGGCCACATTTGTATTTTGAAAACATCCACTGCTGACTGACATGGCGTCCCCAATGGTACTCACCAGACCGGTAATCAACAGTTTTCTGACATGTGCAGTTTAGAGAAATTTACTGTTTTATCTAAGTCCAACCCCTTAAATAATCAAAACTTCATTCCTTGTATTGCACTTGATGGATGTATTTGGTACTGGATTAGGCCTCCTATTACGATATTTTTGGTAATGAGTGCTTCTTTCTGACTATTTTTTTGGACAATGGTTTTCCACATATTGATTCTTATGCCGCTAATGAAAGTTTACTCCTTGAAACACGCGTAAAACATAACAAAATTTACTACATTTTATTACGAAATTTTGGCAGTTTTTTACATGGATTTAAGAATAATTGCAATTTATTCCCCAATTAATTAACCACTTGTTGACGCACACCGTCAGTTCTGGGGCCTGGTCGCATGTAATGTTTATTTCAAAATATAAGGGAGCAACTCGAAAAAAATACTGCAGAATTAAAGGTTGGCACAAGAATAAATATGTTAATAAATTCGTCGTTTTACTTTTCCGCAAATTTGCATCACGTTTCCGGAAAAAGGATATTATTCGTATGTATATTATACTATAGGGAAACGGGACAGCGAAAGGGGGGCTTGGGTACCCATAAACCGGTTTAACCCTACCGCTGGCTTTTGCTAGTGCCGGTACCAAGTCCGGCTGTCCCGAGTTCCTATCGTTGTTTACGTTTGTCTTTTGTATTTTTATTTTGTTTTTTTTCTTGTGCAGTTCCTATTTACTTTGTTGCATGTGGCTATGGTTTTCGGCCATTGTAGGTGTTTCCTGTTATCTTTTTTATTCTATTATGTTTCTGGAAAAATAAGTTAATCATTCTGGACAAAATTCATATTACATTTCCAGAAAAAAGGACCTTTCTGCAAAAGAAATATTTTACAATAATATTGTAAAATATTTTATGACTCTTACCTTTGTTAAATATTTTTATTTGACATTGTATATCAACAATTCAAAGTTTCATTTCCAACCATTTTACAATTAAAACTGGATCCAACCAGTACGTTGCTTCACAAAAATGACGATCATTTATGTCAAACATCTTCTTTTATAGTTATATAAAGTAAGAGAGAATAGAACCGTCAGTCCAAAACGAATAATCCAAGGACAATGGCAACGTCGGAAAAACAAAGACACAACATGAGCACGGCACAGAAAAGAAAATGAAGACACACATATATACAAAAATGAACAACACGGACCCAAAAAACCATGGGTTAGATCAGTTGCACCGTTAGAGTAAGCATCTCCTGCTTCTTATAAGACACTCGCCGTGTTGAACATGTCAACTCCGGTAGTAAAGTCAAATCCGGTAGAGGAAAAACAAACTTTAGTGGCAAAGACAAAGATCTGTTGTCATTTCGGAAACATACATCCCATAGCGGTCTACAAGATCGTGATGTCCACCTAAAACTTCTGTAGTTATGGGCAACATGCCCTTGCTTAAGTAGCCTATTTGTAAGCAATCAAGCTGTATCAAGGTAGTCACTGAATCGGCCGCAATATAAAATATATTGAAAGGATGAAAACTACCTTATGATCCAGGTAAATTTTCGAAAACAAAAAAGTTTAAATTTGCGGAAACGTAAAAGTTAACATTTGAAAAATTTCCGGAAAAGTAATGCGCCAAATTAATTGTTAAACATTAAGTATTGTCCCGAGGGACTGACAACGCATCCATCGACATAATATCAAAATCTTGGGGCAAAATGTTAGGCTTATTATTTACAATTACAGAGAAATATAAAAAAATCTTTTATGCAAAATATAATGCCAAAATACAAACCATACCCATACCAGGTTGGATTACGCATTTAAAAGTATTACATGGTCATAAAAAACTTCGACAAAACTTGGATTTTTCCATCACGTTTCCATTCATACGTTTCTCTGATGCAAAATTTCGTATGACTTGAGAATAACCTTAAGTGAACTGATTATAGATCTTTAGTTCACAAATAACAAAATACCGAAGTTACTGTAAATTTAGTTTCTGTATATGCATATTTGGACAACTTACGTCTCTTCAGTGCAGGTCAAAATAAAACATTTGGAAATCAATGAACCAAAATATTTGTAAAAGCTGATAGAGAACACATTACCAATAGGATCCAAATAGCCATGCCAAAATCAGCTAAGGACAAAGCTATTTAAGAGGGAGATACTCCTTAGGTTTAAGCAAACTAATTAGTTTACAAACGAATTTACCACAATGTTAATGAGATGAGATTAAGTTAAAGATTAATAGCTTTATCAGACAACAGGATCCCAAACCTACGTACCAAATCATTCTTTTTGGATCAATATTTGTTTGTCTTATTTACCTAAGAAACATTTGTTTGTTTTTTTGTTTTTTGTTTTTTTTCTTTTCTTTTTTTTTTGGGGGGGGTGTTTTTTTTTTTACATGCAGGTTGACCATTTTGTTTTCACTAAAGACACATTCGGATATTTATTGGAAACTGTATAGCACAAGAAAGTTCCGATAAACAATTCTCAACATAACCTGTAAACAGATCTATAACCCAAATTTAAGACGCTGAAAGATTTTAAACAGTACAAGAGAACAATGCACGAACATATGAATATTTTATAGTATTGTTATTAATTGCGTCAATTAATAGATTTTTCATTCACTTGCTATGGAAGATTTAGGGCACGAGATCCCTGAGGAGTTGCTCTGCGTCATACGATTTTATTTTTACTTTTTGAGAACATTGGTACTTGTTTTCATACACGACCTAAAGAAATAATTAAGTAAGAAATCAAAGGTCTCTTACAGTACAAATGAAAGTCGTAAGGATACAATCGTAA
>MJUU01045492.1:58943-73265 GCA_002080025.1 Modiolus philippinarum
CCCGATATCGGTAACGATGTATTGGCAAACAAATACCGAACAAAAAATGTTAAGGGGATTTTTTTCAAATAAAAAATCCAAAGTAATTGATTTTGACCAGTCTGTCCATTGAATATTGTTATCACGACAGTGAATTAATAAAGGTAGAATGGGGTCTTAAACCGTCCTAGACTTACATATTGTAATTACTTGTAGATCATACAAACCATAATTAAAAATTGGGGTTCCAAAGCCGTAGGAGCATAAAATTTGTCATGTAAAAATTGTCTATTTTGATTGGAATGATAAAGAAAAGTAGCGCATTTTAACAAATTTAAACCATATTTTTATCAGAATTAAACAAAAGGAACACAGTAATTGGATCATATTTCGACGTCAGCCGTCTACATCTGATGAAAAACAAAAGTGTCACTAGATAGAGATACGGATAACATTAATCCTCGTCTTCATACGATTGTTACACCGGTACCTGAATCGGTTTTCAAAGGCCCCGTCTACAGAGCTGTCATGGGCGTCCCTAGGTGATGGATAGGGGAATGTCCAAACTATACAGAGTAGTCAGGTCATAATACGGAAAGCCTGGCTGCGAACCATTGTAGACGAACTGTCTGGAGAAATGCCATGCTCCATGCAATAAGAACCCGTCTACGATTCTCAAAGGAGAGTAGACTTACTGGATTTGTGTAGAAAACGAAATGTCCTGCCCCTACCCATTTTACCCTTTTCCAGGGGCAATACAAAAAATGCCCGGTTGCCCGTTCCGCCTTTATTTCTTTCCTCTATTACTTATATATTTTTTAATTGATTAATTAGATCTCGTCCTCATAATGCACACTGGACGTTTTATTCCTACTTATCAATCAATCAATTTAAAATATAAAATTGTTACAGAAAAAGTATGATGAATAGACAGTGTTGGAATCAGTATATAATAACTGTTTTATATTAAGACTTTTCTGTTTTGTATTACATTTTTTGTAATTAGGAATTCTCTTTTTTGTCTCTTTGCTTTATTTTGTTTTCCATTTTCTTTACCTACATATAAGAAATCATCAATTGAATGGCCTGGATAATATAAATCATTTTTGTTACATTTTTTTTTTGGAACATCGGTTCAGACTCAGCATTATTGCGTTGAATATGGTTTCATTTGTCCCACTAACACAATGTATTCCGTATACGACATTTGATATTCTACAATTAGTATTGCTATTAGGTAATGAATCCAGATATCGATTTCACTGTTCCAGTATCACGTCTCTCACTAATTATATATTCCCTTCCGCCTTTTACGTTTAACTGTTTGTTTTTTCCATTGTTATGGTCATTACATTTCATAGAACAAGCATTTTCATGAACAACAAGGGCAGCTAGATTTTTGTCTCTACGAAATGAACAGAGAATATGTTCGCTGAAAAAATACTCCCTTTATTTCAATCGTCTTTTTCAACTGCAACGAGTTCTGTCATGTCAATCTTCTGATTAGTTGGATTAAATTTTAACCCTTGCCCAAGTAGTCAAAACAGAAAAACAAGAACAACTTAAAAAACAACGGCAGTAAAATACCGAAGAATACCGAAGGAACAAGGGAAGCGAAGACTACAAAAATCGAAATCCGAAGACACGGCAAAACCGGCAACAGAGAAAAACAAAGACAAAACAAGGACGTGAGACAGCTACAATGCACGGAAATAAAAAGACGACATTAAAAATTAAGGCACTCATAGTGTGAACTCCCATGAAAACCGGGAGTGACATCAGGTGCACCGGAAGGGTAAGCATGCCCTGCCCCGCTAGCGACACCCGTCACTCTATCAGTAAGGCATAAAGTGTTTTGAAGGGTCTGTTTGGTAGCGGATTGGTATGAAAAACCGACGTATGAAAGAAGAGATTTTTAGACAAAAAGTTGCTGGGCGTTTCAGATCTAATGACCATTCAGTTGATAATTTTAAATATATAAGTATAATTTCAATCATTATTGTAACTTCTTATTTCATTAGTCAACGTCATGAAAAACAAAGAATACAATAAAGTTGCATAAAACTGTAAATTTCGTTAACAATATGGAAAGCCATAATCCAAAAGTAGCCAAAAAGAAGTACTCATTACCAAAAATATCGAAAGAGGAGGCCAAATTCAGTATTAAGGACATCCACCGAGTGCCATACACGGAATGAAGCCTCAGTATGTGTTAGGGGTTAGAGTTTCCGTAAAAGCAGTAAATTTACAAAGTTATATCTAGATATTTCTTCTTGTCCATACAGATATGCTCCGAGGTAAAATAGTCCATTAAATGTATATATTGACGTCAAATTTTGTAAAACATTGTTATAAGTTAAAAGGATTGGACTTTAAAAAATAAAAACAATTTAAGAGGAGTAAATGCAAGTGAAAACGCGGCTTTTTCACTCGCATCATTCGAATTTTATTCAATTTGTGAGTAAGTCGGTCGCGCTTACACATTGATCAACTCAAAATAATACTTTCATTCCTATAAGTGAAATTAGTAAAAAAAGAAAATCAAGCATACAGAAAAAAAATAAGAAAATCTCAATTTATAAAAATAAGTATTAAAAAACAGGAGGTCTTAATTTATAACATTAATTGATATTGATTTCGTCATTTCCTATTCATCAAAGTTTTATTGTAACAAAAGTATGAAGACGAGGATTAACGTTATCTGTGACGTAACACTGTTTTAATGTTCGAAGTCCCTTTTTTGTATGCGATGTAATATTCAAATACTTTGTTCATTACAAGTTATATCGGAAAGATTATTTTTTAAATTTTTTAAATAATTAGTAAATATACTTGCCTTCAATTTACATGTAAAAATAGGGATATTATTTTGAATAAATGGCGAAAAACTTATTTTTGGTATTATTTATGTACAAAGTATCTCCTCTTGATAGTAGGGGGTTTTCCGAGACTGTTAATACGTTTTGAGTAAAGCATCCATTCTCACGCGAATCCCGTGTTTCGATCCAATAAAACTGGGTCCAACAAAAACTTTGAACTCAATACACAAAAAAATTAATAAAACAAAATTCAAACTAACTTTATGAGTCGTAGCACTGATGAAGACGGGCTGATGGCTTCATGTCCCAAATACGTAAAAAACACCGGGCTTGAATGTTTGGGGATATGGGTGAGAATGGATGCTTAACTCAAAACATATTATCAAAGTTACAAGGCATACATAATTGTAGATGTCTGGCTCGAGGAAACTTGTAAAAGCTTAATTTAAAAGTCATGCCTGTTTTGTTTAATTTTACTATTGGGCATTATAAACCTTTATGCATATGTTGTTCCTATGTTCACAGCCACATAAATTCATTAAGAATCATAGATTACCTTTTCTCTAACCGGGAAATGTTTTATCTAAATTTGAATGAGAATGTACTATTTTATAAACAAAATTGTATATTGCAGGATAGGTAAAATCTATACGCTATGAAAGAAATCGAATAGCAGAAATTCTATTCTAAGAGATGTAATTTATCTCTGCCCTTCATCCCCAAGCATTTTTCACAGGAAGCGACACATGTTGTTTGTGGGGAAATAGGGAGAAAATACAATATAATGATTAATAATTGACGTTTCTGAATACAAAACACAAATAATTAAAGTCTAGTTTCTTGACCTTTACAGTTAAGCATGACCCATTCAACACTATATTTGTCTTGTGTCAGACACCCATAAGGATTTAAGGATCAGTCCTCCTACTTGTCCTAATTTACGATTGATTGATG
The DNA here is from genome assembly GCA_002080025.1 of Modiolus philippinarum. Lineage (NCBI taxonomy): Eukaryota > Metazoa > Mollusca > Bivalvia > Mytilida > Modiolidae > Modiolus > Modiolus philippinarum. The sequence goes on from MJUU01045492.1 coordinate 62,696, forward strand.
GAAGAGCTTTCTTGTTGTGTAGGCATGAAATAATTCTCCATAATGTATTTCGATTCTTCTATCCCGTTTACTCTCATTCCGATATCATTTGAGCATGATTATTTCTTAAGGTGATTCGGGGGTTTAAACGAAATCCATCAGAATTTTCCAATAGTTAACTTCAGAAAATTAACTTCAAAAACAAATAAAATAAAATTTGGGGTCCTGAACCTGAAGCTCACAATCTTTCACCAAAAAAGCGAAAAATGTTAAAGAAAATTATCATCTTTTCCAAATTATATAAGTTGCATCAGAAAAAATTGGATTAATTTTATATATAGTTAGCCTTATGAATCAAACTCGATGAATCAAACTTTCTACAAACAAAAAGAAAATCAGGGTTCACGGAATTTATTATCTAATTATATAGAAAAAAAAAACGCAGTAATTTCTTTGTCAAATATTTTTTTGAAATTACCTCTCGTGTTTAAATTTTCATTTCAAGGATTTTTACAGTACAAACACCATCCTGAATTTTACGTAAAAAGTAATGATATATTATTAGAAAGCATTTATTTGTGTTGTAAGCGAAATATTTAAAAGATTTCTCTAAATTCTGAAATATTTGTGCAATTATTTAATGAAAAATACATATCAAAGTATACAACATGAATTCAAAACGGCGGAAATATTACCAAACTACCTTAATTACAGTATAAAATGTTTCAGCGTTTGGAAAGTTTCATCATTTATCATATAGTATCTTTATGGAAAAAGCTATAGCGGAGTTTTATGAATATTTAATGCATTTAGAACTACATATCAAATTTTCATTTTTGAGTGTAGTTTCACTTTAATATGAGTTACTAGCATATATATGAACATATGTAAAGCAGAGATATAGTTTTAGGTAATCTAATGTCCATTCAAAATAAATGTTCTTGTTTTCCAATTCATGAAGGTAACATATATCCAATTTCTCACAATAACCGTCTTTGTTACTCGAGAAATGAAAACAATTTATTAAAATATGGCTAAAAATACTACAATCTTGACAAATATTTAATTTTATACTTTTATACTGCCTGTAACCTGGACACACCAATACAAAATGATATTCGTTATTGTCATCAGTTAACATAAAGAATTTTTTGTCTTTGTACGAAGTGATGTCACAATATTTCTTCAATGTCATTGTCAAGTAAACAAATGGCGCATTGAATTAAAAAATAATCCGTATCATGAATGTCAGTTTTTTATTAGAATATTGGTATAATGAAAAGCATAACTAATTATAATCGACCGTCATGAATATCAATAAAAATGTCACTCGATCGCGTCGACCAACAAAACTCGTTTAGTTATTTGGCTTTGTTCGACACACGTGACATTTTATTGATATTCTATAATTTCTATAATTAAGCAACTGTTTTTGCAGGTGTAATTTTATAAGTAGACAAGTAAACAATCAAACTAAGACTGTATTAAAGGTTTTTAAAGGTAGATATCAATCTACATGATGCCATTTTTGGGGTTTTTAATTCTTCACAGCAAATAATATTTTGTTGTTTGACTGATTAGTTCATTGAGCCACATTTAAGCTTAATCATAATGATAGCAAGTTACTAAATTCAAAAATGTTATAATAAGACAAATGAAAAAGGGAATACAAAGGGCAACGAATTTGCTCGCCATTGGAAAGGGAAAAACTTGGTAGGAGCAAGAATTAAGCTTTCATGATGAACCCCAGTGATACTTTCAACACTTTGTAAGCAATGGTTTCAAGATTTCCGAAGAATGATATCACTACACCGCTACTACAGGGCACTCCTAATCCACCAACCAAGGACCCACCCGACTGCTCTGTAGACGGCCTGACCCCTTAAAAATGAATCATGTACCGATTTATACCGAAGTCTGTAAAAATGGTGTTAATAACAAAATTACCGAACAGAGTTGGTCAAAAGCTGAAGTACATGAGACAAAAAGACAAATCAGGTGGAAACCATCGGAAAAATTGTCGACCGCCATGGTCCGACTTGGTACATATATTTCAAAAGAAATGTTAGATTAAACTGGTTTTATGGCACGCCGAAACCCACTTTTATTTTGGAAGTGTCTGGTAGCAACGCAACAGCAATTCCCATTGAAAGATCGTAGACAGTTAAAAGAAATGATCATCCCAGTACTAAATAAAAAAAGAATCATAAATCAGACTTTGAACCGAAAATTTTTCCACTAGGGACTGATGTCTATAAAAAAAATTAGGTGGTCACGGAGATATAAGTCTGTTGTGCTACCCCTCGCGTAATGAATCAACTGTGAAACATACACTCCATTACTTTACTTTAAACTTATTTTATTTGCTCAATAACAAACAGCAAAATGGATAAGACACAAGTTAATCCAACTTAGATCGTCTTCTCCATAAATACAATATATTACAATAATATGTAGGCATGCAAGTTCATTAATAAATTACAAATAAACATTTTTAGAATGAATACAAAAAAGACAGAAAAAAATAAAATACACAAAGGATAGAAACGCAGAGTGCTTCAGTTGTGTGGTGTGTGTTTGAATTATACAATCATGTAAATAAGCCCGAAGTATAATCATACTATAAGAAATCGTTTAGAAGTTTTTATATACTCGAATACAGCTCTAAAACTTCTATATTTCCATTATCGGTAAGCGTTGCACTACCGCTAATCAAAAGTTTGAGGTTCACGTGAAGACATTCGGGCAACCAGACCAAATTATTAAATAAAACACCACGCTGATAAAAATATAATGGACATAAAAAGAAAAAAACTGATTGTAGTCTTCACATGGAGCACCACAACGGCAATATGGGTTTGATAATACGTTTATTCTAAAAAAAAAATGTTGTTTAGAAATGTTGCCGAGCATCTAAACTGTGCTAAAATAGTATTAAGCTTTCGTTGTCAAAAGTAATAATAACTTGGTTCACTAGAGATTTTAAGCAATAATTTAAATTTAGAGAGAGTATCTGCATTTCGCGTAGTAAGGTCTAGATTATTCCACTGTCTAATGGTAGATGGAATGAAAGAATCACTGGTTGAAGATAACCTACAGAAAGGGACAACTATATCTTCACCATTTCTCAAAGGATAAATCGTTGTGCTCTGTATACTTGGTGGTATTAAATTTTGAAGGCAAGTAGGGGCATTGCCACTCTGGATTTTGTAGAACATACTTAATTTGTGTCTATTAAGGCGGTGTTTTAATAGTTCCAAACCAATTTCCTTGTATATTGCATCTTTACTTGAAAAGGTTGGTAGTCCAATGACAATACGGGCTGCTTCTAGTTGCATCTGTTCTAATTTATTTGTATATCCAACACCACAATAGTCCGATAATTCACAAGCATATTCAAGAATTGGTCGAATGTAAATCAAATAAAGTTTTTTTAGATTTGACCTACTTAACTTAAATTTTAGTTTTCGTAGAATATTTAAGTGTTTTGAAACACTTGATATCATTTTATCAATATGCGTATTCCATTTCGCATCTGAGCTGAAAGTTACTCCCAACTGCTTGTGAGATTTTGTGATGGGAATATTTTTCCCATTAAATCTAAAACACATCTCTGAAACTTCAGCATTAGCGGAAAACATTATTTCTGTTTTTTCGGGGTTAAATGACATGAGCCACTTTTGCGACCATTCACTTAGTGCACTCAAATCATGATCAATCACGTTTTGAATTGATTGATTGATCATCATTTGAGTAGCTAAAGGAAGTGTCAGCAGCAAACAGTCTTGTTAAAGATATAAGTGTCACTGCAATATCATTTATATAGATAATGAACAATACAGGTCCCAAAACGAACCCTGGAGGAACACCAGCTTTGACAAGGTTAAGGGACGACATTGAGCAGGAGAAACTTGAATATTACTGACCATGTTCGGGAATTTGCTATTTTTAAAATTAAAATCGTCTTTTTTCGTCGGACAGTTTAGTACTGAGATGATCATTTTCGTCAAATTCGAGATGTAAGTCCAAAAAAGATGTAGTGGTTTCAGTCGTTTCCTTTACCTTTAGCTCTGGTTGTTATATTAATGAGCATTAGCATTAGATGAGTTATTGGTAGACATAACACCATCAGTTTATATATAAGTGAGATTGAAGGATCTAGCATATTTTATTTTATGATCTTTTACGAATCCCTGAAGAAATTCAGTCTTGTAAGTATATAAAAACAAATCTGTGGGTGGAGGAGCATAATTAGTGCCCATTGGTATGCCAACTTGTTGATAAATAGCACCTCCAAATATGACATATATATTATGGATTATTACATCCGAAATCTTTTGATCTAGCAGGGGTGATCTGAGTCGGATCACCCTAACAATCTCACCCCAGTTAGAACAAAGGATTTTTTTTTGGTCAAGGCCAGACTTTGAGAACTGTTCAGTGTTTATGGACTTACAAAAAATTAATGTTTTACTATCCGTAAAATATTCAAAGACAAAGCTTTTAAAACCTTGAAAAATAACATTGACTATAGTGGGATTCGAACCAGGATCGTCTCCTTTACTAAACTTCTACCTTACCTATAGCTCCTACACCACGAACACCAGTGTCAAGCTAGCCCACAATAGCCTAGCCCACAATAAAAATGGTGCGTTCGATACCTTACTTGATATTCCTTTATCAGCTACATTAAAACTAAATAATAAACCATTTTTGTCTCGCCTGCCACGAGAGTCACGGAAAGCGAGACATAGGCGTCCAAAGTATGACGGCGACGGCGATGGCGTTAATTTTTACTAAATACAAGATATTTTGAAAACCCTTTGACGTAGGAACATCATATTTGATCAATTAGTTGGACTACTCAAGTCACCACATGTCAGTCTAGCATATATGACTTTTGTCCTTGACCTCAATTCACGGTTGAATGGTCATGTTAAATTTAAGACTCGCTATGGGGCGCAATATCAAATTTTTTGTAAATTTCGTGAAAACTAAGGAGTATCTCCCTTATGCAAAGCTCTGTCTTGAGCTGTTTTTGGCCTCCCATTTTGATCATATTGGGAATTTGTTCTCTAACAGTTTTTAAACATCTTTGAGTTGATGATCTTCTAAACGATTTTTCTGTATTGAAGAGACATACGTTGTCGAAATTGCCATATGCAGAAATTTACAATAACTTCGGTATTTAGTTATTCACAACGTTTTCAAGATGAAGAAATGGTTTTCAAGATGGTAGCGATAAACACGTTTTGAATAACTAAATACCGAAGTTACTGTGAATCTTAAATTATGATAAGATGAAGCATATGCTTTATCTTTAACATAATCCATGATCCATGATAAAGTAAGAACGGTATAGCGACCATCTTGATTTTCCTAAACCTTTGTAAAATTATATGCAGTCATCATTGTAATTTCCATGTTTCTTGATAAGTTTTATGCGGTAAAGTGTTTCCTAAAAAGAGAATAGGATAGATGTTCAAAAATTGCTTAATTTTAAAACAGGACCTTTGATATCCAAGATCACTAACTTTTACCAAAAGTGTAGTATGTTTACTTTCAATTGGACAAGTAGTTTCAGGAAAGACAATGCTTTACCCCGATGATGGACGCAAAGTAACGGTTATATCCCACATTGCCCTTTTTGACCAGATGAATGAAAAGGTTGCCTTGATCGAATGAACTTGCAAAGTCATCGATGAAGGAATATGAAATACGCATATGCTCTCTATATCATTTCAATTATGATGTAATTGTTATATAAGAATATTTTATGTAAATTAACTAACATCTTTAACATTTTGGCCTTCTTATTTTTTAAATTCATACTTTTTTTATTCTCGGCTTCAATTTTATTTTCTGTTTTCTTACAATAAAAACAATGGATTAAATGTGATTGTTTAAATGATTTATTCTTTTTGTCTGGCAACAGATGGCCTTTTGAGGTTTCGTAATTGGGAAATTGGATATTTGAGACAAAACTGACAGGGATATTGGATATTATGACCTTGGAATATGGAATATTTCAATAGTTATAGGGATATTTCAATAATTATTGCGATATCTTCATTTTCAAAAGGATAGTATAGCCCAGATTTACTTTGGCAGAAAGGAGAAAAGGAAGAAAATTGCATTTGTCAACATGAAATGAAGATTGTAATTCGAAATTTAAAAACGAGTTAAGGAAGAAAAATAATACTTGCACAGTACCCATTTATTTTGGTTTCGACCCTCGAAAACTAACTTTTAAACTAACCCAAATTCGATGGTTTGCTTCTTTCCTTAGTTTTGACAATAACTATATCATGACAAAACTTCATCTGGTAATCCTACTTATTCCCCAACTACTTTAACAAGGGACGAGATAATCACAAATCACATTTCTGCGTTAGCATCATTCTGTATTAAAGTTGATGAGAATAACAGTTATCTCCCTTATATTTACTGGGTGCCTAAGCTTCACAAGAATCCCTACAAACAGAGATTCATTGCNCCTCTTGTTGCTAAAACATTGACAAACCTCCAGGAAAAATACGTCATAGTACCTGCAGACAAAGCTTCTAACAATATTGTGTTTGTATGCAAGAAACACTATTTAGACTGTCTTGTTAAGGAGATGGGTATTGACACTTCATCTGGCAATCCTACTTAGTCCCCAACTACATTATCATACAAATCACACTTCTGTGTTAGCATCATTCGGTATCAAAGTTGATGAGAATAACAGTTATCTCCCTTATATTTACTGGGTGCCTAAGCTTCACAAGAATCCCTACAAACAGAGATTCATTGCGGGATCTGCCAGATGCACCACTAAGCCCCTATCCAAACTCCTTACCACTTTACTGACTGCAGTTAGAGATGGTCTAAAAAGCTACTGCGAAAAAGCCTATTCCACGAGCGGCGTGAATCAGATGTGGATTCTTAAAAATTCCAAAGATCTTCTTGAACAGCTCTCCCCAAACAGTCTCGCATACTGAAATAGCATTCAACTTTTTGATTTTTTACCCTTTATACAACTCTTCCCGATAATAAACTTAAAACATCAATTTCCGATCTGATACATCAATGTTTCTGTACCAAAAACGGAGAACGCATATATTCCTATCTGGTAATAGGAAAAGATAAAACATATTTTGTAAAGAACCACACTGAGTCAAACAAGAAATACAGTGAAAATGNGCATACTGCAATAGCATTCAAACTTTTGATTTTTCTACCCTTTATACAACTCTTCCCCATAATAAACTTAAAACAGTAATTTCCGATCTAATACATCAATGTTTCTGTACCAAAAATGGAGAACGCAGGTATTCCTATCTGGTAATAAGAAAGATAAAACATATTTTGTAGAGAACCACACTGAGTCAAACAAGAAATACAGTGAAAATGACATGATTAAGATGCTTGAATTTTTGATCGCAACATTTTTGTTGAATGTGGAGGCCGTGTTTTTCAACAGACAATATGGATTCCTATGGGAACAAATTGTGCGCCACTTTTAGCTGACCTTTTCCATTTTGCGTATGAAGCAAAGTTTTTACAAGGGCTGATACAACAGAAACAAAAACAACTAGCCCAGACTTTTAATTTCAGCTTCAGATATATAGACGATGTACTTTCTCTTAATAACTTAAGATTTAAAGAATATTTACATCGCATCTACCCCAGTGAACTTGAAATTAAAGAGACAACCGATACACCTGATTCTGCTTCATACCTTGACCTTTTGTTATACATTGACGAACATGGACGTCTGAAATCTAGATTATAAAAGTGACAACAAAAGTCCGAATCGATCAAAGGAAGAGACCAGTAAGGAAAATCCGTATAACATTCGACTGAATCAGGGGAACACAATCCGACACAGAACATTTTTGGCAAGCCGTCATATTCCCGACTTGGAACGGGCATTTTATAAATAAAATGGTGGGTTAAACCAGGTTTATTGATGCATCAACCTCCCGCTTATATGACGACTAACTATAGCTTCTGTGTGCCAAGATTGTGTTAAATGTCAAAGCCATAATATTGTCAGGGCGCACTACACTATTTCAATACGCCAATGTTTGACAGACCTCGAAAATAGTACTATAAAAATAGTGCCTTTTCATTTGTATTGACTCCAGCCAATTGATACATGTTATAATCAGAAAGATCATAGAATATTTCTAGGTGAATGACGGAGAGCAAAGAACAGTTGAAAAAACATGATTAAGTTGCATAACAAGCTACAACGGATCGAGTGAAATACGACCAAATACCGAAAATTCTCTGTTGCGTCTATGTACAAAATTAACCGGAACGTTTCAATTCAATTTCATTTTCTTATTTGACCATACAACATATGGTTTAATTGTATTTATTTTATCGTGTTGGTGATCTGTTAACGGAAAACAAGTTCCCGCACCTAGGAAAATTGATTTCTATATAATTGGAATTTTTGAAATCCCGGAATTTAACATACGAGTCAATGGGAGGCCGAATTAGTGGTGTGCCTCGGATCCTGTCAAAACGTGATGATTTTGACTTTCCAATTGTGAACTTTCCCCATCTCTGCAGCAATATACCTACATCCCCAGCATATGGAGTATATATTTCACAATTATTTCGTTACTGTAGAGCGTGCAGTACATACAGTGACTCTGTGGAAAGAGCAAAAGCAGTGTCACAAAAATTGCTGAGTCAGGGATATGTTCAGCCGTTGTTACTTTCGTCCCTTCAGAAATTATATGGCCATCACCACGACATCATAGATAGATATGAAATATCAATGACACAAATGAAAACTGACATTTTCAGCTAGATTCATGTCTTCCCGGATTTGATAATACCGGTTTTGACTTTACCTTGGATTGACCCACTGACAGTATGACGGGTGCTGTATACAGAGCAGGACATGCTTACCCTTCCGGACCACCTGATGTCGCTCTCGGTTTTTATAGGAGTTCACGCTGTCAGTTGCTTTTGTTTTTTGTGTTGTCTTGTTAAATTTTAGTTTTGTCTTCGTCAGTAATGTTTGTGGTACCGATTTGTTCTTGTCCATGTTTGAATACTAAAGTGTTTACAAAAGCTTTTCAAAATTTTACCTTGGCACTGTTTGAGGGTAGAGAAGTTATACGTACCATGGTTCTCAATTGGTTTTGTCTAAGGGTTAGAAAATGACTAACCAATCAGTAGCCTAACAGATCTTTCAAAAAATATGCCTCACTGATCGTGTGACGGGTGCTGTATACAGGGCAGGACATGCTTACCCTTCCGGAGCACCTGATTTCACTCTTGTTTTTTGAGAGTTCACACTGTTAGTGCTTTAGTTTTTTGTGTTGTATATGTAGTGTTCGTGTGTTTTGTGGGCATGTGGTGTCTTTGGTCTTCCGTCTTCTGGTGTTCTTGCTTTTGCCTTGTCTCTGGGCTTTGATTTGTGTAATCTTGTGCTTTGTTCCTTCGGTATTCTACTGCCGTTGTTTTATGACTTATTCAGTCATTATTTGTACTCCTTCATGCCGTTTTGGTGCTATTCGCGAATATTCTTACCATTTCCTTTTTGATTGTCCAAACTATTCTAGTACAAGACACTATCTTTTTCAAAATCTCAGATGGTTACCTACTGATTGTGTTGTAAATCTCAAACTTTTGACCTGTGGTAATCCAGCTTTTAGTAATGACAAATTAAATTATCAAGCACTTTTGTAACAGAGCAAAACCCTGTTCAAAAAGCTGCTAAGTCAGTGATTTGTTCAGCCTATGTTTATTTCATCTCGCAACATAACAGCATTGAAAGTTATGACGTGTCAGTGTCTCAAATGAAAACGGACATTTTCAGTTAGATTCACGTCTTCCCGGATTTGACTATACCGATTTTGACTTTTTCCTAGATTGACTCCATACGGTGCTATTAGCAGAACAGGACATGCTTTCTTTTCAGGGACACCTGATGTCACTCTCAGTTTCATGAGACTCCACAGTGTGAGTGCCTTGTTTTGAATAGTGTTTTCATTTCTGTGCTTTGTAGTTGTCTAACGTGATTGTTTTTTTTTTATTTTTTTAATTTTTTTTTTGTCTTCTCGTTTTGGCCATGTCTTTGGACTTTTTTTTAAAAATATCATTCCTTTGTTCCATCATTGTTTCATTGTTCTTTTACAACCCTCTATTGTCATTCCATTTCATTACACCCTATTATATTTACATGCTTATTATTGTTATTATTACATATTGGAGAAGATTTTTATAAGTAGAAAACACGTGTGTTGTATATCTTTTGCATTTTTTTTAGCAAAATAAATAAGTTGAAACTGAGAGCCCAATTAGCAAGCCTTAGTTAAGAGTACTTAACGCATCTTTATGTTTGTTAACGATCCTGTGTCCATGGATATACTGTGTAGTAAAACATGTATGTAGCTTTGCTCGACATTTAACAATGAATTCCGCGCTAAGCGGTGCTCGGGACGTCTTGTACTTACTTTGATTTATATGAGCACTGCTCATTGTTGAAGGCCTGATGGTATCTTCAAGATGAAAAACAATAACTAAAGCGTTGTTTCATTGCTTGGTTTATTCATATGTAGAGACTGTATCATGTGCATTTATT
>MJUU01045492.1:89746-108753 GCA_002080025.1 Modiolus philippinarum
TGACATTAAAACTTTTATTGATGAACAAAAAGCTGAAACTTTGGAAATTGCTGCACGTTTAGCTGATGATTTTTCACTTACACATAAAACACAATTTTTTTATAAACCAAAGAAATTTTTCAGAAATAATAATTCCACAATTTTTTCACCCAAACCACTAAACGAAGTAAATAGTAAGCAACGTCCAGTAAATAGCTCATCTAAGTCCTATCCCTCCTCACAGCCCAGAGGCCATTTAAGTCGATTTCGTGTAATTATTGCAAGAAGGAAGGCCATTTGATATCTGACTGTTATAGGTTAAAGCAAAGGAAGGAAAGTGAAGTAAAACCCAGTGGTTTTGTTGAGTCGTCACAATGTTTGCCTCCTTTTGATACAGATGTGCATAGTTCTTTTTCTGAGGTGAAGTCTGTTTCTGATCCTGTTAGTAAGGTCGAGGTCAAATCCACATCTAGTTCCATTATGGAGATTTTTGAACCATTTATTGGTGATGGTTTTGTGTCGCTTTCGAGTGAATTTTGTAATTCTACCTCTATTCGAATTCTAAGAGATACTGGAGCCTCTCAGTCTCTTTTGTTGGCGGAGACCCTGCCGTTTGATGATATTTCTAGTACTGGTAGAAATGTTCTTATTAAAGGGGTAGATTCCAGTGGTTATACTGCTATTCCTCTCCAAAATGTTTATTTGTCTTTGGATATTGTTTCTGGACCTGTGACCTTAGGTATCAAGTCATCATTGCCCTTTGAAGGTGTTCAGCTTCTTAGTAACGATTTAGCTGGGGATAAAGTTCAAAGAAATCCTATTGTGACAGACAAGCCTTCTTTTGATCAGGTTTCTGATTCTGCTGAACAGGAGTTTTCTGGGTTGTATCCTGCCTGAGCAGTTACTCGTGCTATGAAAAAGAAATGTGTGGAAGCTCAGAAAGTTGATGAAAATAGCGCTGATGGTTTTGATTTGTCGGATACATTTATGAGTCAGTTTAGTGATGTTAGTGTTGAAACAAGCAAGCCCTTGGAGTTTTCTGATAGTTCATTGGTTCAATGTGATGGTTTTTCTACGTCTACATTTAGCAATGAGCAACATAAAGACCCTGAAATGTCATGTCTTTTCAATAGGGCTGTTGATGAAAGTGAGTCTTTACAGGAACCTGTCACTTATTTTACTAAAAATGGTATTCTTATGCGCAAATGGAGACCTTCTGATGTGTCTGCTGATGCAGAGTGGGCAGTAAAATATCAAATTGTAGTACCAAAGGTGTATAGAACTGAGATATTAAGCATGGCCCATGATACTCCCTTGTCAGGACACTTAGGTATCAATAAGACTTACAAAAAATTTTTAAATTATTTTTATTGGCCTAATCTATGAAAAGATGTCTCCACTGTCATACATGTCAGTTAGTAGGGAAACCAAACCAAGTTATTCCAAAAGCACCTCTTCAGCAAATACCTGCCTTTGAGGAGCCTTTTAGTAGAATATTAATAGATTGTGTAGGTCCTTTACCAAAAACTAAATCTGGTAATCAGTACATGTTAACTATTATGTGTGCATCCACAAGGTTTCCTGAAGCTATTCCTTTAAGAAATATAAAGACTAAAACTATAGTTAGGGCTTTAACTAAATTTTTTACTTTGTTCGGCCTACCCAAATCTATTCAATCAGACCAAGGTTCAAACTTTATGTCAGGCATTTTTCAGCAAGTAATGTATGAATTAGGCATTAAACAGTACAGATCATCTGCATATCACCCTGAATGTCAAGGCGCCTTAGAGCGATTTCACCAAACCTTAAAAAATATGATGCAGACCTATTGTTTTGACACAGAGAAAGATTGGGATGAAGGAATTTCTTTTCTTTTATTTGCTGTAAGAGAAGCAGTCCAGGAATCATAAGGTTTTAGGACATACAGCTAGGGGCCCACTCAAACTCTTAAATGAGAAAATTTTATCTGATGAAAAAGACCACTTAAATCTCTTAAATTACGTTTCAGATTTTCGCACTAAATTTGTTAAAGCTTGTGAACTAGCCAATAAAAATCTTAAATCTAGTCAAGAATCTATGAAAGCCAAGTATGACCAAAATTCTGTAAAACGCAATTTGGAAAGCCACTTGAAGCCAGATATTTTGGTACATATATTGTTGAAAAGAAACTGAATGATTTGAATTATATTATTAAAACACCTGACAGACGTAAACATAATAGGTTGTGTCATGTTAATATGATAAAACCTTATATAGATAGAAATAGCACAAATATTGTACATTCTGTAAATATAGTTAGTGTTGACCCTTATAATTCTAATAATGACTTTTGTGAAAAGATTGATTCGCCATCTATCACACCGAAGCTGGAAAATTCACAGATTCTACAAGATTTGGATTCGAAACTTCAACATTTACCAATGATATAAAAGGAACAGTTAAAACAGTTACTCAGTGATTTTGAACATTTGTTTCCGGACATTCCGACACGAACTGATAAAATATTTCATGACGTTGATGTTGGTGATTCAGTACCGATAAAACAGCATCCATACCGACTGAATCCGATGAAACAAAAGTACTTGCATGATGAAATTCAGTATTTGTTAAAAAATGACTTTATTGAACCTAGCAAAAGCAATTGGAGCTCGCCTTGTATTCTAGTGCCAAAACCTGATGGAACTTATCGTATGTGTACGGACTATAGAAAACTAAACAGTGTTACAAAAACTGACTCTTTTCAAATTCCGCGCATTGATGACTGTATTGACAAAATTGGAAATGCTAAATACATTACAAAAATTGACTCATTAAAAGGATTTTATCAAGTTCCTCTTACAGAGCGTGCAAAAGAACTTTCCGCTTTTGTTACTCCGGATGGATTATTCCAATACAAAGTGATGGCTTTTGGCATGAAAAATTCGCCGGCAACTTTTCAGCGTCTCATCAACAGTGTTATTTCTGGAATTGACGGTTGTGAAGCATACATTGATGACATTCTTATATATAGTGACACTTGGGAAGAACATCTTCAGATACTTCGGACTTTTTTTGAACGTTTAAGCAGTGCTATGCTAACAGTCAACCTCTCCAAGAGTGAATTTGGATGTGCTTATGTTAATTATTTAGGACATGTTGTAGGTCAGGGTAAAACCTATTGATGCTAAAATAAGTGCTATTTCTAGTTTTCCTAAACCTGAGAATAAGAAACAATTGATGCGTTTTCTGGGAATGGCTGGATATTATAGAAAATTTTGTCAAAACTTTTCTTCAATTAGTGAGCCTTTGACTAAACAATTGAGAAAAATGTAAAGTTTATTTGGTCTAAAAGTTGTGATGAGTCATTTGAAGAACTAAAAGCCATCCTAGAAAGTGTGCCAGTTTTAGCAACACCTAATTTTGAATGTCAATTAAGTTAGCAGTAGATGCCAGTGATGTTGCTGCTGGTGGTGTTTAATTACAAGAAGGTAAAGATGGAATAGACCATCAAATTTGTTATTTTTCAAGAAAATTTAATAAACACCAGAGAAATTACTCCACAATTGAAAAAGAATGTTTGTCTTTAATTTTGGCTTTACAACATTTTGAAATTTATGTAACAGCTTCAATTCAGCCTATCATTGTATATACTGATCACAACCCTCTTAAATTTATTCATAAGATGAAAGATAAAAATCAAAGACTTTTGAGGTGGAGTTTGACTTTGCAAGGTTTTAATCTAGATATAAGACATATTAAAGGTAAAGATAATGTCATTGCAGACGCATTGTCAAGAGTTTGATAAATTTCATAACACCTCATTATTTATTTTAAATGTTTTTTATTGCATTCAAACATTTTCTTTTGGGGGAGGTGTTATAGGTAATTAAATGTTGTAAATATTCTATAATACATTGTATTGATTGTTTTTATTTTGTAAGGCCTTAATAAGATGTAATTTGTTTGGCCTAGTTATGTAACTTGTTTACAAAAAACAGGGGTCAAGGTTATTTCACCTTAGAACATATAGAAATTTCTAGAATTTAAATTTAATATTTAACAAATAGAATTTTCTAGAGTTTTTCCTTACATAATCATTCTAGTCATGTGATTGTCAGTTGATTAGAATGTTCCAGTTGTATCTTGTGGATAGATTTTTCTGGAAATAATAAATGTATTTATATGAGGTAGCTGAAAAGGGTTAAGTCAGTCAGTTTAATAAGTTTATACAGGATTAATTAGTTTATATAGGATTATCACGCACATCTTTCGTATTGGAAATCGATATTAATTATTGTGAATCTATTATTACCTATTTAGTGAGGATTATAAGGAATATTCTATTGGACATTTATTGGTGGAATTAAGTGAACTATTCGTTTGGATTATTACTTGGACTTCATTATTGTCAGATAAGTTATATATTGTATTTAATTTGTAAAATAATTATTTTTCGTCTGATTAAAAGTTAATTTGAGCCAATTTTGTTTATCATTATTGCTGGCAATTCATTGGTCATTTCTACCATGATTTGAATTATATTACCCAGACCCTGCGCGTACGGTCCGTCCGTATACGTATTTTGGAAAAGTACTTTTTTTTTCTTTTTTTTTGGACTTCTTTTGGATTATGGCTTTCCATATTATTTGATTCTAATGCTGCTGATGAGAGGTTACTCCTTGAAACAAGTGTACATGTACAACCTCTTTTTACGCAATGCAATGATTGAAATTATAACAAGACATACACGAAGTTACCTTGTTGCTGCACGGGAGAAAAGTGATTTCTCCTTTATTTCAAGCTCGTTTGCAAAGCGGAAAGCAGGAAATTTCCACACGATTATATCGGAAGAGAATAGCATTCTTTGATTTTCAAAACATGTCTTAAAATATCGGTGATCGCGAGAAAACGAACTTGCCTTGCACTCGTTTGTCAACATTTCGTGACAGGATACTCTCAACCGGAAGTTGCAGATACCTTTTTGCCCCCTCAACATTTTGTTGAGACCATCTGGTTTACCAGGCGTGAATTGGTTGCTTTGTTATATATACTTTTAAAAAAAAGTTGGTCAGTCTCAGACTTAGTTAACTGCTGACGACAAAACTCAGCCGAGGTTTTTTCAAGTAGGCCTTGAAACCTAGAATTTTGCAAGTTGTGTGGTGCTCGACCAATAGCTTTTGAACTAAAACTGTACATACAGTCTTGAAATTTAGTTGGTAAATTATTGACCACAGCCCATAACACGTATAAGTGGTTCTTTAGTTACGACTCTCGAATCTTTTTAATTTATTTTTCATAATCTAAAACTTCCCAACTTTCAATTCGAAAACAAAGCTGGCATATCAATTATTTACATTGAACAGAATTTAACTTATTTCAAGGATTGAGATTGAAGTGTGTCTATAGTTAAGCTCCCTGAATTTGCAGTTAAAAGTGGCAGGCTATGATTTTATGCAAATAATGTTATAATGATGCATATCAATAAGATAAATATCATCAACATTAATTGGCAGATCAAGAAATAGAATTCATTTACAATATAGATGTTCCAGACCATACGCGTTTTTGGACCATACGCATAACGTTCAGACCATATATGCGTATACTCGTATGGTCGGACCGTGAGCGTATACCCATACGGTCTGGGCCGAGCAAGACTTATCGGTATGATACGCGTATGTGTATCTTAATAAAATCCTTTAATACATAAAAAAATATAGGTGAATAAATGGAAGCCAGTGGTATCTACAAAAATCTAAAAGTGTTACGAAGAAGGGGTGAGGGAACATTTCTGATAAAAAAAAACGATAGGCAGATATATTAATACAATCATGATGTGACTCAATTTTCAAAATAAGAGGATCAGAATTTTACGTTCGAGTCGGCCAACTGGTACAAGATCATAAAAACTTTTTATTCACAAATTTTCCGTATTTCATGCAATTTATTGCAGACAT
This sequence comes from Modiolus philippinarum, assembly GCA_002080025.1. NCBI lineage: Eukaryota > Metazoa > Mollusca > Bivalvia > Mytilida > Modiolidae > Modiolus > Modiolus philippinarum. Next base: position 95,662 of record MJUU01045492.1, read on the forward strand.
TGTGAAACCAAATTCAAGAGATAGAATCAATGTCAAGAAATAATTTTATTTCAGGGGAAACGCAAAAGGAAAACGGTACATTAAAATACTGGTTTGTAGGTCAATGTTTCAGGTTCTCATTTTCAAGTTTGTTTATAGACATTGATGTTATATAATCCATAATTTTACTATGTTCTTCATTGGCAGCTTTTTTATGGGGTACAGACCGGTGGACACCTTTCTCGAAGACCATCTAAGGACCATTGCGCCTAACTTTCTAATTTGCCTAGTATTTTCAGAGAAGAACATTGAATGATTTCCTTAGTTACAATTGGCCAAGTATAGTTTCAGAGGATATCTTGAAAAACACTTCCCCATATGTTCCAATGCTAAACTATGTTCCACACTGGCCGTCATCTTGGATGCTGTGCGGACATGCCGAGCAAATTTTAAAAAGATGACGTACTTCAGAGAAGATCTTTATTTATGTTTCAATAGGGTCCAATGTTAAAACCACGTTTTGGTGGCCATCTTGGATTTGATATGGACTTGCCAGGCACTTATTTTAAAAGGGGCCACCTAAGGACCATTGTGACCAAGTTTGGTTCCAATTGGCCAAGTAGTTTCAGAGGAGAAGATCTTTGAATATAGTATCCACAATTTTCGGCAACTACCCCCACTGGTGACCATCTTGGATGGCGCTCGGACTTGCATTGCCGGACAAAGTTTTTGAAGGGGACCACCCAAGGACTAGTTGATGAGACGCTGAAAAGTTGCCGGCGAATTTTTCATGCCAAAAGCCATCACTTTGTGACAAAGTTTAGCTCCAATTGGGTCAAATTTTCGACAAAGATCCCCGCTGGTGACCATCCTGGATGACGCGCGGACTTGCCGGACACATCTTTTAAGGGGGACCACCCAAGTACTATTGTGACTAAGTTTGGCCCAGGGGTTTCAAAGGAGAAGATGTTTGAATGAAAATTTTACGACGGAAGGATGATGACAAAAGCTCACCCTGGCATAGCCAGGTGAGCTAAAAATGAATTGAAATTGTCTTCCAAGGCGATTTTTATAAATCTAAAACTGAACAGAGTATTAAATGAACAAACAGTCTATAATGAGCCAAAATCACATATATAACATAAATGAACTGGTATTTGCATCTCTGCTTTTGTTCAACTAGATAATATACACGATTTGAATTATATTACCCAGACCCTGCATGTCCGTATACGTATTTTGGAAAAAATACGCCTTTGGTTTGGACCGTCAGCGTACAACCCGAAACGTGTATGGACCAAAACATATACATTTCTTTTCGTATCTACTCAGATAATGTTTACAGCGTGTAGAGCGCTTATTCGGAAATGCCGCCTTTAAAAAACACGCTTACGAAAAATTGACACAGGTATTTGCAGCAACTGTTCTTATAACACACTTATTTCAGTTGCTTTGCATGAGGATCTGATGTTTGATGTGGTCTTTAACCATTTGCAAACGTTTTTGAGAAACATCGTGTTCTTTTTAGTATAAAGACGCCTGCTGCAATTCATGATGAATAATCAGACTCACAGGTCGTATTAAAACTCGTTGCCCTGGTTGCCCATTTGATTTCAACCTGTTTCTATGATGTTTATGCTTTCCTTCGAAATTTTGTCATTTCTACTGGTTTGTAATGCCAAAGGATTGCGAGTTTAATTAGTTTGACTGACTGTAATATTTGATAGGAAATGAATGAGATAGTGGAAACCCTTAAACTTCTATCCACTTGTATCTGTGGTGAAAGAATAGAAAAAAAATTAATGCAGTTCTTAAGGTTTCAGCAATTTCCGAAAAATATATACAAGCCATGCATGTGGAAAAATATTTGACAAAGAAGAAAAACTCTAATTCAAAATAATTTAAAGTCAAGATGTAATTCATTACAATACTAAATCCTTTCATTCCTTTCATTGAAACGACAGCACAGAGTGTGCCTTGATTTAACATTGTCACGAGGGATGTCAAGTATGCGACAATGTCCAGTGTATGTATATATATTGACAATGACAGATGCAAAGAGTAAATAGAAGAGATCTGATCTATAGTATTTTCATTTGAATATTAAAATCAAATTTATCCTCGATGACTTCAGCTTCCCTTCCATGTAATTACTACTAATATTTCCATAAACATAACTTTTTTTATCTTTCGAGTTACTATAATTATTGTACTTCTAACATAAACCATTCATTTAAACTTGTGGCAAAAATTTGGCTAAAGAGTAAATTTTGTTGAGGCCCAGGGAGACTACAAATTACCTGTCCACATACTATTTTGCAATAAGCTGACCTGTATGTTGACATATTGTTATAATACCCTGGTAGTTTACGATCCCTACCATGAGAAGTGATAAGGGGAAAAACTCGTATTACCAGTGCTCCTGCATCAGGTGCCTCGGGCGTTGATAAGCGTAGCCACCCCCCTCCTTTTGAAAACGAGATGGAGGGGATCTCTGAGTTACCCACTTAAGAACCCACAATTATTATTACCGAACCTGCAAATTTGGAAACTTATCAGGCCTACAGCAAGTGCCGAATTCAGAAATGCCCCACTAGCAGTGGCAATTATACAACTCTGTGCCGAGTATTAAAATTATTCAGTACATTTTATTTGTTCTCTGTAAGCTTTCACACATATTTCAGTATATGAATCTCCAAATTATTTGGTGTTATCTGCACTGAAGAGACATAAGTTGTCGAAATGAAAAAATGCAGAAACTTAATTTACAGTAACTTCGGTATTTTGTTGTTATGCCCCCGCTTGAAAAGTGGGGTGTATGTAAATAAGATATAGTCGGTCTCTTATATTCGACGGACGTATGTCCCGATAATATGATAAGAGACCCACTATATCTGATTTACATAGGAGTTGTAAATAATCTTTCAATTAATGAAATTAACCAGATTGTGTCAAGGAGCTATGCGATCAACTGCTAGTATTTGGAAACTTATCTTAATTGTTAAAATTTTATTGTCACTTATCAGTAGAACTGTATGGACAAAATAGTTCTACTTTATCTTGTTTTTTGTACAATTTTATTGCCAAAACCTGAAAATTTCACTGATAGAAGATAACTATCCTATATAAATAGTGATGGGGTTGTCCGTCCGTCCTTCCGTCTGTCTTTCCGGCTACCGAGTATCTCCCTCGTGCAAAGCTCTGTCCTTAGCTCCTTTTGGCTATACATTTAGATCATATTGGTTATTTATCAGTTTTTAAACATCTTTGATTTTATGGTCTTCCAAACGTTTTCAAATGTTGTTCGTCTAATTTCAAACGTTTGATTAACTGTTTATCACAGAGTTTGGATAGTTATGTAACTTGTCTAATGTCCACGAATCTATTAATTCCTTCTATAAGACAACAACCACTTATTTTGTTTCTGGTGAAGACTAAAATATTCTTTGTTGGGTTGTGTTTTCTTGATTAAGGATTTTCCTTACTGGGCTCTCCCTGTAATTGACATGTGACAAATATTCCAACTGCTAAACTGGCAAAGCTGAGAATAAATACAAACGGCAGCAAAGATTTAATCATTGTGGTGGGAGGTTGGGTTTTAATTTCTTAATGTAAAAAAATCCAACACACAACAAGGAAACTTTTAGAATGAATAACTCCAGGAATTTTGATGTGAGGATGATGAGATAGCGCACAAAAGCGATCCTTGTATGGTCAGACAGAGTTCACAGGAAAAACCACTGCTATGCCAATGGATTGAAATAAATCAGATTATCAAAATATAAAATTTTCATAATCTTTATTATTAATGAACAGAAGATAACAATAAATATCTAAGATAGCTACAGTTAGTGGTAAGGTTAGTTATATCGATTTATATGTTCCAACCCCCCTTTCTTCTATTGCGTTTCCATATTGTATAATATACATATACATGTAAAACCCAATAAAGGTATGTTACTGACTTCAAAGCCACAGTCCTGAAAAGGCAAGAATTAAAAAAAACGTAATTCAGAAAGATGGTTCAAGGAGTGCTCAACGCTGAACTGCTGGCTAGCTCAAGGAGCCTAGTCAGCTGGTAAAAACACTAATAAAAATCGTACTCAATTAAGATGATATATCCATATTATCACGTGTTATTATTACCTAGCTATCTACAAAAATTAAAATAAATCTAATGAGTTGTTAGCTTCGGGTAATAAGCTTATTGAAAATAATAAATTTGTGTTTGTCTGCCAACTACCCCTTTTTTTCATATAAATAACATTACTATCGTTCAAGAAATCATCGAAATAAAAATGAAAAAACATTCCGATAAAAGTTATTACATGCTTCAAGTCTGAAAATAATTTTTATATTAATATTCCACTTTACAATGAAACAAAAATGTTTCTTTATGGAGAGTAATAATATTGAACAAAATAGTTGCATTATATTTCAGCGATACAGCCGCCTTCACCGGATGCAAAACATACAGAAAAAAACAACGTTACGTCACAGATAACTGTAATCTTGATCTTAATAGATGATTTGTCAATTACCGACTTTATATCCTCCTTTCCATTCTGTAATATTTTCACTCAATCAAGATCACGTGACACCGGACAAGATGTTGCATTTACCGAAGAAACCCTTATAAATCAGCATTACAATGAGACATCTTCAGAAGTCTCATTACAGTATGCATCCTCAAAACAAATGTAGGTGTACATACAAAACTAGACTGAGTACCCCTACTCATATTCGGCAGTCTCATTACAGTCATCTAATTGACATCTAGTATGTATCTTCATACACTCCATTAACACCACAATTATAAACCATTATATGTTCATTGTGTAAATAACTGCATATTTAAATGTGCTAACCCCTACTAATATTTTCTTCGGAAGATAGCTTCTCCGGTTTGTGACACTGTTATCACAATTCATGCAGATCATCATGGTTTGTCGGTATACAATAATATATAACAAAAATAAGCCCCATGAGATACATGAAAAGCATAAACAGTAGAGTATTTTTATATGTTCATAGTGCATATTGTTTAACATGAAATTTCAAATAACAACAAAACACTACGTTACAACCTGATGGCTTCATCCACATACTCATGTTTGTTTCATAACACCTGCAAAATCAACAGTTCTAAAAGCTTACTCTGAAAAATTCAATCTCTTAAATTATATGTGAGTAGAGTATAGCCTTCTACCAATGTTTCGCCTCAGATCCCCACATTGGCCACCAAAAATGTAACAGTAGGGTTCGGTGTCCGTTATGTCAACGTACCCTCGTGTGTACTGACATGTCTTGATACCGGACGACGACAGATGGACAGACACCAAATGACGATATCAAGACGGTTCGTTCCTCTGGGATCTGAGTTATGGTAGAAAACAATACAGAATAAAATTACAAATTGTAATATTGAAAAATGTATTAGTACAACAACAATATATTAATGAAATGGATCCACAGAAAGTTTCCAAAATGTAATTTTGTGTCTCAAGTAAGCAGTCTGCTCTTACTTTGCCAAAGAGTTAGGATCTATATTTGATCCATTTGGTCAATTCCGACCCAGAACATGTGTTACAAATGGAATATATGTGTAAAGTCCCTTTTCCTGAAATAAATGTAATTCTTTCTCAAAATTTGCAATAAAAAACACAAACTGTAATGCTCTGCATTTAAACACGGACTGTTCAATTCCAACATTAAATTCACCGTTCTTCACATTACAATTTATAAGTGTGTCCTCATCCACGTTACAATTTTTGGAATTCTTCGAGTCCTGCAATTCAGGGTAGATAATAGGGCCTGTAAGTCTTCTACAATTTTGGAACTTCCGGGACCAAAAACTGTACCCGGAAGTTACATTTTAAACAAAGATATATGACGTTTCAAACAAAAATTTGAACGTCATAATCCTCAGACGTCATGTTTCGGCGGAAAACGTTATCGAATTGCCGGTTTATCGTGGATTCTCGTGGGTCACAAGACGAGACTTACAGACCCTATACGACTGCTTTTCTGCACAACCGTTACACATATAATTGTAAAATACGAGGTCAAATTCGGGAATTCCGTTTGAATTTCTATTCCTACATGTTTAAAATTGTCAATTGAATGGCCAGGAGAATTAAAATTAATAGCAACTGGTTTGTCTTTAATTTTTTCCCTTACATTGCTTACGTGATTCTGCATTCTTGTCTTGACCATGGTCATGGTTTCTCCCACATATACAATACATTCCGTATACTACATTAGATGTTCTACAATGAATGTTGCTATGACAGTTAATAATGGTTCCACTATTACAAGATTAAATATTTTATCGATTTAAATTTTATGATATGAACAATTGGCATCAAAATACAATGTGAATGGCAAACAACAAATTACAACGGGCCTTTGTCATTTTTGTTGTTACAATTATGTTGAAAAATTGTGAAGCGCTCATTTTTCTAAACTCGGAAACAAATTCTTGTGTAAGTAATCTGAAATAACTTGATGTCATGAGTAGTAGTTGTAATGACACACATAATGTAATCCCTTAGCGAATCAAGACTGGTTTTCTCCTTATCTTTATGACGTGTTTGGTATGGACTGAGTAGTAGTTGTAAGACATACATAATGTAATCCCTCAGCAAATCAAACCTGGTTTTCTCCTTACTCTAGATAACATGTTCGGTATAGACTGAGTAGTAATTGTAAGACATACATAATGTAATCCCTCAGCAAATCAAGACTGGTTTTCCCCTTACTCTTGAAGCTTAACCCACTCTTCTCTCTAAAAAGTATTTCTTTTTAGCCTAGCATGCTCTCTACATCAATTGCTTGAAGGCAAGCAAGGAGAGGTGATGCTGTTCATTACTCTTTCATTTTGGTTGAAAGCTGTGGCCCATAGTTTAGAATACTGGCAAATTATCTATGTGCTCGTGTTAGTTGGCTGAAGATCATTCTGAAAACCATTAATCCACAACCCTCCACCTGTCTTACTGTAGTTAATACCAGGACACTACCTTACAATGGCTGTCTCATACAGACAGTAAACAAAAACGACGTTTGTGCAAAAATGTCGTGCGGGTTAAGGGGTGGGCAAACACACAGCAATCAATGTGGTGTAAAATGGCAACAACATACAATTACGTATCAGACAAAGGGGAATAACTGTAATTGCACATGATCCATATACTGCAATCTTGGTTTTTATTCCGTAAAATGTTAATTTTAGACATTCCATGAAGACAACTCCAATATGATAAAGATTTATAATATCCGTTAAAAGATTCCCCCGTATGCTCCCTAAATATTCCAATTATGCATTATTTTAGAAATTATCATATGGATGCAGTATAATACTAGTACTTTCGATTTCTTGTAATTTCCAATTGTTATTATGGCCACCAGTTTAAAGAGCCTACTTGTCAACATTTTATAACACCAAGTTTTCTCTCAATTGAATGCCTTTGGTTGTTTATATGTTGTGATTGTCCTCTATTTGTCTTTTCTCCCGACAACGGATGGCAGCAATACCAAGAATTCTTTGCCAGACTTACTTATTTTTTATGTTTGTTTACCAGCATCCATGGCCAAAGGCAAAGCTAAATGAACGTAGCAATGTTTGAAATCTATCAATGAATTCCTCTCTAACTGATGCTAGGGATCGTCTTGAACGTACTATGAGGTATGAGCAAAGCCCTTTGCTGAATGCCTCATGGTGACTTGAAGACGGAGAACAACACTCAAAGAGTTGTTCAATTTATTAGTTCTACAAAGTTTCTGTAGAGACTTTATATCTCATGCGCAATTAGTCCATATCCTTTCAATGTCTGTACAAAATAAATACTTTATAATACTATTGGCCATGACACATTAAATCCAATTAAACAGACATTTTTACTTTCCCAAGTTACTTCACAGGGCATCACAGATTACCAAGATAGAAATACACTCATTTAACCTGTAAACATGATAGTTGCCAAAATCTTTTACCTATATATTTAAAATATTTTCACAAGTCTACCATCCAGAGTTCTTTTACTCCAAATATTAAACAACATATTTAAAACTAGAGTTACTGTGGCCTAGTAAGCGTCGGATACCACCCCCACCTCTATGTTTTTTCTTAAACATCTAGAGAAACGGAACTATTAGAAAACAACATATATAGTGCACATCTATGATATTTAATAACATTCATGAAATTCTGATCAAGGATGAGTAGTGGATACCAGGTGTTCATCATATGATTTGCATTGAGATAAAAGAGCTCAAATGACAAAGACCAAAACATGTCAAAAATCAGGACAAAGAAATTATTGGAAAACAAAATCCGTAGTGCACATCTACAATATGTTATTAAGATCATGTATAAGTTTCATAAAATTGCAATCAGTGGTTTAAAAAGGAGTAGTAGATACAAGGTCGTCATCATATAGTTTGCATTGAGCAAAAAGACCAAAAGACCAAAACTGACTATGTCCAAAACATGTCAAAAATCACAAAAAAAGAATTATTGGTAAACAAGACATGTACCGCACATCTACAATATGTAATTAAGTTACTGTATAAGTTTCATGAAATTCCAATCAGTGGTTTAGGAGGAGTTATGGATATACCAGGTGATCACCATATGGTTTCTATTGAGCTAAAAGAACTAAAATGACAAAGTCCAAAACATGTCAAAAATCTGGAAAAAGCTAGAGTTACTATGGCCTAGTGGGCCACGGTTACCCCCCGCCCCTGCCTCTTCCTGCATTTTCTTTAACATCTAGAAAAAAGGAATTATTGGGAAAAAATACAAAGTGCACATCTATTATATGTAATTTAAAAGGTCCGGCATATGTTTCATGAAGTTCTGATTAGTGGTCAAGGAGGAGCATAGGATACCAGGTATTCACCATGTAGTTTGCATTGAGATAAAAGTGCTAAGGTGAGGTCAAAAATCTGCAAGAAAGGAATAATTGGAAAACAAAATGTGTAATGCAAATTTACAATATGTAATAAAGCTCCTGCATAAGTTTCATGAAATTCGAATCGAGGTTTAAAAGGAGCAGTGGATGGATACCTTGTGTTTTGAATTAAGCGAAAATGAAAAAGACAAAAATATGTCAAAAATCTGAAAAAAGGAACTTTGGAAAACAAAAAGCGTAGTGCACACCTACAATTTGTAATCATGCTCTTGCATAAGTTTCATGAAATACCAATCAGTGGTCAGGGAGGCTTAGCGGATATCAGTTGGTCACCATATGGTTTTCATTAAGCTAAATTTCCAAAGTTCAAAACACGTCAAAATTCTTGTAAAAATAAAAATGGGAAAACAAAAATGTAGTGCACATCTACAATATGTAATGAAGCTCCTGCATAAGTTTCATGAAATTCCAATCTGTGATTCAAGAGGAGTAGTGGATATCATGTGGTCACTATTTGGTTTGTATTGAGCTAAAATGACAAAGTCGAAAACATGTAAAAAATCTGGAATATGGGGTTTTTTGGAAAACAAAAAGCGTAGTGCACATTTACAATATGCAATAAAGCTCATAAAATAAATTTCATAAAATTCTGATCGGTGTTTAGGAGGAGTAGTGGATATCATATGGTCACCATATGATTTGCATTGAGCTAAAATGACAAAGTCCAAAACTTTTTAAAAAATCTGAAAAAAAAATATTGGAAAACAAGAAGCATAGCGCAAATCTTCAGTATTTAATTAAGCTCTTGCACAAGTTTCATGAAATTCTGATCAGTGGTTTAGAAGCAGTAGAGGATACCATGTGGTCACCATATGATTTGCATTGAGCTAAAATGACAATATTTTACGAAAGGATATGGAGTAAATGAACATGAGACCATAACACATATGTTAACTCCAACTGCAATAATTTTAATGAGCTGTATGGCCATTTCGGAAATTTATTCCTCATCAGCAGCGCTAGAACCAAAAACATGTCAAAAATCTGGAAAAAAAGGATTTATTGGAAAACAAAAACCGTAGTGCTCATCTACAATATGTAATCAAGTTCATGCATAAGTTTCATGAAATTCCCATCAGCGGTANCCAACTCCACACTGCAATAAAAGACAAACTCCTGTATTAAATATTTTACGAAAGGATATGGAGTAAATGAACATGAGACCATAACACATATGTTAACTCCAACTGCAATAATTTTAATGAGCTGTATGGCCATTTCGGAAATTTATTCCTCATCAACAGCGCTAGAACCAAAAACATGTCAAAAATCTGGAAAAAGGGATTTATTGGAAAACAAAAACCGTAGTGCTCATCTACAATATGTAATCAAGTTCATGCATAAGTTTCATGAAATTCCCATCAGCGGTATAGGATGAGTAGTGGATACCAGGTGGTCACCATATGGTTTGCATTGAGCTAAAATGAGAAGTTCAAAACATGTCAAAAATCTGGAAAAAGGGAATTATTGGAAAAGAAAAAGCGTAGTGCACATTTACAATATGTAATTAAGTTCCTGCATAAGTTTCATGAAATTCTGATCAGCGGTTTAGGAGGAGTAATGGTTACTAGCTGTTGGGTACAAAAAGACGGACGGACGGAAGGAAGGACAGACGGAATGACGGACACCATGAACACTATATACCTCCCGCAAAGCGGGGTATAAAAATACAATATTTTTATCAGACCTTTAAAACTCGTCTCAGTATAATTTGTGGACTTAGATGCATCTCCCACGTAAAATGAAGCCGAGTTTGACTTGCTATTAAGATTCTAATGCTATCTGTACCCTATTATCTTTTTTAAATCTTTTGGCTTATTGTCTTCCAACTGTTTCTTCTTACATTCTTATTAATCTGAGCCAAAAAACGTCTTACCTTCATAGGAGATAATTTTCTAATCCATACCATTCACGAATTGAGACAGTATGGCAAAGGCATTACAAAACAAACAAAAATGGGGTAGAAAGCCTCAAAACGAATTCGCTAGCAGTGTGAACCCTCTCAAAAACTTGAGGTATTATCAAGTTCTCCGGAAGGGTAAACATTATCTGCTCAACGCGTGACACCCGTCACACTGCCTGTTAAAAGCTCGGTTTTTGTCACAGTCGGTGTTTTGTAGTACGGTAATAAACTGCATCCGCCCAAAAATATCTTTTCTAATTCATGAAATAGGAACATTGTAATGGTCCGTCAAATCATGGTGACTACCATAAAACTTCTGAAGTGACAACTGCAACAGTGATTGAACATACCCTTGATGAATAAGTTTTTGAGACATTAATTTAGCTCCGTGGACAATTAGGCTGAATCAATAAATACAGCGAAAACGAGCATGAAAGTGGTTATTTTTCTGGAACGTAATGCCGATCCCTTTTCCGAAATCTGGATCTTCCGGTGTCAAAAATTTTGCAGACAAGACAATAATTCCTATAAGTATCGGACAACACCAAGCCTGACATAAAGTGTAGCCGTTTATACGTCGAACATTCCGTAAAGTAAAATTTTATCTCCGTCTTTAATATATTTTAAAGTACTAAAAGTATGAAAAATTATGAAATTTTGCTATAAAGAGGGCAATAACTCCTATATCAACCACCGTGTTTGATATGTGACATTCCCGTTGGCATAGTGAATATTCAAGCCAAGTATGGTTTCATTGGACCAATGTATTATATCAATTGAAATGTTTATTTCATTCATGTGTATTGAAGAAAGTACTTCCTTTAATGAAACAAAAATTACTGTAACGACGAACAAATATTTCTGCTTTCAGAAAAACCTCCTTTTATTCAAATGTGCAACTTTTTCAGTAGTGAGCGGTAAAGTGAATGCATATCAAATGACCCAACATAGATTTAAAATGCAAAATGGACCGTGTACGAGGTGCATCTCCTACTCATTATAAGTCCTTGATACATTGTTTATACTTAGCCAAGTATATTGTTATGATAAGATATTGGCAGGAATAAATGTGTGTAGCTTGTCTTACACCACTCTGTGAAAGACATAGTCTCTTATATTGTTTCCAATTTATTACATTTATTTCTCACATCGAGATAAATTTTCACATTTTAAAGTTCGAAGTTTACCGAGAACTTTAAAATGTGAAAATGTAACCATCGAGACGTGAGAAATTGCCGTAATAAACAGGACAATGTTAGAGATTGTTTCTCTAATTCTATTTGAAGTAAAGCAATCTCCGTAGTTTTCAGTCTCGAATATGCCGCCATTCTGTTGTTATCATCCTTGTCATGTGTATCATTCCGTCATTCATTGCAAGCCATGTTGAGTGTAATATATTTAATAAAAATGTCATATTTTCAATAAATTGAGTTATCTTAGTCATGAAAATGCAAAACCAATTGCTAGACAATGATGGAGGTGTTAATTTCATCAACATCCGATTGCACTATTTCTAGAGGCTGACACGAGACATTTACATGATTGACCAATCGCCAACTGAGATCAAATTTACACACATGTTGATTATCATTTCGATAACTAATCAGTCAGGAGGTGTTTAAATTTGGTAGAAATTAGAGAAAGAAAAATCTTGCACCGCGAAAATAATTGATTCCCTTTTCCGAGGTTGGAGAAAAGACGTTCTTTTATGACAGAAAAATGTTTGCTGACGTGATAAAGGTCAAAATAATCTGATTACATGGAAATAAAATGTTTATAACAATACGGCAAAAAGTTCGAAAATATGGAGAGAAACTCAATAAAAATTAAGAAATAAATCAATATTGCCCGTCGTGTCTGCAAATATGACCATGTCAAATACCTTTAAAAAAATACCCGTGTATTTAAAGAAATGCTGAATTTTTACCATTGTACAGTTTCTTTTACCGTGAGTATATATAATGTGTAATTACATCTTTTTATATGAAGTGAATCAGCAGTTATCTCTCGTTGGATATATTCATTACAGCTTCAACTTCATTCTACAATATCTGTCATCCGTTGCCTGTTTAAAGCACTAATGTCTCAAGCTAGTGGACGGGTACAATATATAGACAAACACAGGACACTCATTAAGGGAGTACGAGTGTCAGAAATTTTATAATAAGAATTAAGATTCTGACCTTTTATTTTGAAGAGCAACTTGAGCAAAAAATTTTGAAAATCCATGTAGGAATG
>MJUU01045492.1:126841-137718 GCA_002080025.1 Modiolus philippinarum
TACCAACACAAATATTTTTATCGCACATGCAAACACGTGCGTACAGAATTAATAATCAGCCTGACGAAGCCTGTGCAAGGGCGAAAATTTGCTGTAAATTTAACATCAATTTGCATAATAATTATTTTATACAGATACTTATATTGTTCCTATTATTATTCAATTGTATCAGTCTTCTGTTGGCAGATGCGACACGGTTGTTGGTGTTGCTATTTTTAAACAAATATATATAATGCACATCCAAGGAAGTGTTTTGTTTTTGTTTTTGTTTTTTGTTTTGGCTCGCAAAAAGACAATGTCATCTTGACTGATATCAATATTCATAAGAACTGCTGTAGATGCAGCATTTAAGTCTTTTTAATTTTAACCTTTTTATGTAGGTCCTTATTCGAAACTACAATGATCCATACCACTGGAAATCGTTTTAAATATTTATGTTTTTTGCTTCTAGCCATTTTAATCATTCTCACATTTAAAAGAATGATATAAACTTTTTTCAGACATTAATCTTTTTCTTAAGCCGCTTTCATTCAATGTAAACTATCAATATCTCGTTAACCTTTAATGCTATCCAATAATTTCAAAACAGAACAAAAAAAAAAAATGAAATTGGATTTGTAGTCATCTCCGCCTACGGTACTAGGAAAAAATTGTTTCATCTTTCACCTGTCTTGTTTATGATGTATCAAATTTAATACACAGATTTTTGAAATGTTTATATGACATTTTTTTCTGCATTGCCGATTTTGTTTTCCAGCAAAATAATTGTATCTCAGTGGATTTCCATTTAAATGTTTTGGAGAAACAAAGCAAGTCACCATGTGTTGAAGTTTTGTTCAAACTTTGCTGATGTTTCAGAGAAACATAATATTTTTTTACATAATAATTGATTTTTCATACATTTCACATCATATTCTTAAATATTCCCAATGACTTAACTTTTGGTATAAAAAGTATTATTCAAAAAGCCTTTGCCGTTTCAAAAAATGTCAATAGGCTATAAATTCACATTTTTTATTTCAATAACCAATTTAAAAGGAAAAGCATGATACAATGTCAAAAGGTGTACAGTATGCTTGATTTTGTCACATTTGGATGTGCTAATTATCAACAGTATGTTGGTATACCAATGGGCACTAATTGTGCTGCTCTATTCGTAGATTGTTAGACTGAATTTCTTCACAAAATAAAATGTGCTAGATCCCCAAATATCTCTTATAGATGTATTGATGATGTTCTCTCCATAAATAACATCTTTTGCTAAATAGATCTTATTAATATATTCGCCAGAACTAGACAAAAAGAAAACAACTATATCTACATTTTTTTGGACTTACACCTCCAATTGACGAAAATGGTCCACTCGGCACTAAAATTTAAGGACGAAAAGGACAATTTAATTTCAAAATTATCAATTTCCCAAACATGGACAGTAATATTCCAGCTTCTTCTTACGGAGTGTCTGTTTTACAGTCGATTCGTTACGCAAGAGTCAGCACAAGTAATATAGACTTCCTGATTAAACATAGTTTTCTCCGTGATCAAGACTTCAAAAATTCCGTCTGATACGATCATTTAAAACCTTCTGTAATACATATCAGTCGTTATGGAAAAATTTGAAGTTGCCGGTTTCGGTCCGAACTCTGATTAAAGATTGTTTTTACTTAGTACTGGGACGATTATTTCTTTTAACTGCAAATAACTATTCAACAGCAATAGCTGTCGAGGTGTTCGAGTTGGTACCGGACATTACTGCAATGGAATAGGAGTTTTGGTGCGCCATTTTTTTGGGGGGGGGTACTTTTGTGTTCTGTGTTGTCTTTATATCGCCGTGTCATTTTTAGTTTTGTTTTTTTTTTCGTCTTCGTCGAGGATGTTTATGATACAGATTTGCCGTTTTGATATCTGTTTACAAAGATATAAAATATGTTTTTTTTTCAAAAATTTACCTTTTTTCAGTATAAGAGAAGTAACATCTACCATTATTTTTAATTCTTTTTGTCTTACGGTAAGGGAATGACATCTACCAATCAGCCATCCAACAGTTTTTTTTAATAAACTCTTTTTTTACATCTCAATAGTAATTGCTGTTGAGTTGTTTCCGGACATTGTCGCAAATGGAGGTAATAATAAAATTACCGAACAGAATGGTCAAGAGCCAAAATCCATGAGACAAAAGGACAAATCGTGCTGAAACCACTTGCTTAATTGTCGACCGCAATTGTTCTATCTTGGTACAGACATTTCAAAAGAGATGGTGGGTTAAACCGGTTTAATGCCCAGCCAAACATCCCCTTAAATTGAGGTAGTGTTCGGTAGCAACTCAACAGCTATTGCCATTCAAAGGTCGTAGACAATTAAAAGAAATTATCATCCCAGTATTAAGTAAATAAAGAATCTTGAATTGGAGTTCGGGCAGAAAATTTCAAACTTTTCCACAAGGGATTGATATCTATTAAGGAACTTTTTTATGATCGTATGAGACGGAATTTTTTTAAGCCGTGACTAAGCGGTCATGGAGATGGATATGTTTAATGAGAAAGAGACAACGAAAGGATATGGAGTAAATGCACATAAGACAAAGTTACTACAAATACATGGTATATCCAGTCAAAGGAACAACGCTTATATTGTTGTTCTTCATCTTGAAGTCACCATGAGGCCCTCAACAATGAACCTTGCTCATACCTCATAGCACGTTCAAGACGGCCCCTAGCACTGGTTTGAATTATTTGCTAAATGTTGAACAATTTTACATCCATGTCTTTTCTGGTCATTGATGCGGGATTGTCAAAAAACATAAATTAACTGGCAAAATGATCTTACAATCACTGTCATCCATTGCCCGACAAAAGCACTAATGTCTTAAGTCTATAATTTGAGCTAGCTCTTGCGTACCAAGTCAACTGTTCAACATACACTCCGTAAGTCTGTAAGCAGGATAAGCTGGAATACTGCTGTCCATGTTAGGAAAATTAATATTTTGAAAATTCAAATCTTTCTTTATGTCGTAAATTGTAGTACTGAGATGACCATTTTCGTCAAATTAGAGATACAAGTCCCAAAAAGATGTAGATCTAGTTGTCTCTGTCGTTTCCTTTATCTCTAGTTCTGGCAGATATATTAATGGCACCCATTTATCAAAAGATGCATTATTGGTGGAAAAGTCATCATCAATATTATTATAAGCGAGATTGAAGGATCTAGCATCTTTTATTTTATAATCTTTTACGAGTGTCTGAAGATATTCAGTCTCTTAAGGATACAAAAACAAGTCTGCGAGTAGAGGTGCACCAAATACAGCATATTTTTTGAATCAACAAAGGATTTTTGTATGATACTTTTGATTCATGATTTTATTTATCGTGAGGAAGTGTGGTATACATTGTGGAAAAAATCAAATGTTTTGAGAAAATGGAGATTTTCAAATAAATCTTTCGAATTTTTAAGTATCCACATGTGATTTTTGTCTCTTCGGGAAAATCTCTCCGGGCATGAATAAATCCACAGGATGCTGGATGCCTGTCTTTGACTCCAGATAAACTCTTAATTAGTTCAATTCAGTAGTTGAGCAAGATGAAGATCCTGCGATGTATCTTTCCTCAAATGTATCTTTGTGTTAATTTTGGTATAGAATATAGGTAATAGCAGGTCTTGATTGTTATTTTAAGAATGGATATTCAAGGAGGACATGAATAGCCTGTGATTGGAAAGGATTTCATCTTTGTCAAATGAAACTCTTTTGTAAGTAGCACTACCTGGTGTTTTGTGATCAATGCCTGGTTCTTGGATGAGGCATTTGTAATAATGTGCCTTACATACATATATACATACATCCGAGAATAATGGGAACAAATATCATGACAAATATAAATGGTTGATTCTGGATTAAGAACTCAAAAGCATTGTAGAGACCTTCATAAAAATCCTAACAAAATTAGGAGTTTAATATTCACTTCATTCTGAACAAACATGAATCTGTTATATTGATTGTTATATCCAATTATTAAGCACCATCTTTGTCAAAAGGTCACTTGTAATCGAAAGTTGAGCAAACCCCTTTCTAAGTAGATCAATTCTACAAAAGAGTAATAACAAAATCGAAGATACAGTATACTCAACAAAAATGTAAATAATCACTGTTCTTCATTTCCATTACAAAAATTTTACAAAACCGTTCAATTTGACTAAATCTTATTTAAAAAAAATGAACGGTTTGTACTGTCAATTAGTAGTGGAACCCAAATTCCGATGTTTTTGACTATCAGGCTAGATCGAAACTTGAAAAAAGTCTAGGGTATTAGTCCTCATTCTGGTCATGCTTCCAAGAAAAACAAACATCTCTGAAATTTGCATTTTTACCCAATGTTGTCATAGAAGTCTACTGTTTTTATCAAAATTCTAACCACTTAAAATACTAAGGCTTCATTCCGTGTATGACACTCGGTAGATGTCCTTGGTACTGGATTTGGCTTCCTATTTCGATTGTTTTCGGAGATGAGTACTTCTTTTTGGACTACTTTTGGATAATGGCTTTCCATATTATTTGATTTTAATGCTGCTGATGAGAGGTTACTCCTTGAAACACATGTACAGCATAACGAAGTTTACTGTTTTAAATGCAACTTCGGTATTTTTTTGTATTTTGAAACAATATGCTACTACCACTAAAGGTGGATCAGAGGTCCCCGAGAGTATTCACCAGCCCAATAGTCATTCTTCTCTGACATGAAAATTACCTTGCGTGTTATAGAAATTTACTGTTTTTATCAAAATTCAAACGACTTGAAAAGCTGAGGCTTCATTCCGTGTAAGGCGCTTGGTAGATTCCTTGGTACTGGATTTGGCTTCGTTTTTCTGTTGTTTTCGGAAATGAGTACTTTTTGGACTACTTTTGGATTATGGCTTTCCATATTATTTAATTTTAATGCTGCTGATGAGAGGTTTCTCCTTAAAACACTTGTACAGCATAACGAAATTTACTGTTTTTATGCAAATTTGGTATTTTTTGTATTGTTGAAATTCTTGTATTGGAAACAATTGGTTCCTGATGCAAGTTACCAGGATAAATGCACATGAGACAAAGGCTACAAATACACGGTAAAATCAAGCAATGGAACATCACTTTTATTGTTGTGTTTCATCTTGAAGTCACCATGAGCCCAACAACGAGCTTTGTTCATACCTCAAAGCAAGTTCAAGAATGCCTCTGACATTCTTTTGAACGGAATTTATTGCTAATTGTCGAGCAATGTTACAACCATGTCTTATTTAGCCTTAACTTGCCAATTAATCCTTTGCACCACAAGAAAACTTATGTCCTAATCATTAGTGTCATGTGTCCTAAGCATTTATGCAATAAATGGCAAAGGGGCAAAAACTCTAAAATGGGTCATCAGATTTTCTTAAAAATTGCAGGAATAGTAGATCTTGCAATGCTGATGATGTTTAATTTCATGTCATATTTACATATCTGTTTTTTTTTTAAATGTGTTTTTAGTTATTTGCAAAAGATGCAATTTAACCCTGTGTCATATTATTACCATCGACAGCCATGTTGTTCGGCCGGAGGACTAAAAAATTATTTTGAGAATCCACATCCTTTTGATGATTCACGCCAATTTTAGTTTCAATTTGGCCAGTGGTTTCAGAAGAGATTTTTTTAAACAGGTTTACGCTAAACAACGAATGCCAAGTGATGGCAAAAGCTCCTCATGTCTATAGCCAGGTGAGCTAAAAATATAAGTTACCTTCATGTTTTTCTCGAATTTTGTATCAGTTTCTTTGCATTACAACTTTAAAAACGAGGATAAGAATAGAAAAATGAAGGGAAACGGGGAATGTGTCAAAGAGACAACGACCCAATGGGGGGTAATAACGACACCAAAGCCAACATAAGATCTTTAATGAACGGTGAGGAAACTTTGTCGTATTTCAATATCAAATATTCGTATCTCCTTTAAAACATCTTGAATGTTTCTTTTTTGACAATTTATGAAATTTGTAGTCTTGTAATAGTTAGGAGTAGAACATTCTTTTACCAGTTGAGAAATATACACCACAAAAGGTGAAGCGAGAGAAACTTCGCCATTAAGAAAAGTGAAATTAGTAATAGTGAAATCAAAAGCATCCATTATTTAGGATCACTATTTACTTTATTAAATTTACGTTGGTGTAGGTAAATGATTTTAACATCATCTGAAGGCTGGAGTACAAATATCGTCAATAGACCTGCTGCCATCATTGAAAATTAAAATGAGTTTATTCGTGCAGTTCCATTTTGTATTTTATATCCTTAAGGCATATTTATAACAGTTAAGAAAAATATGTAATGAGGGGTGCATCATAAGTACTCATTGGAATTCCAATGACCTGTTGATACACAATTTTTCCAGAACGAACAAAAATGCTGCAAAGCATGAGATTCAGTGCCTTGATAATAGTCAATGACTGTTATAGACCCCTTGATTTCTGTTACAACAAATGAACTGAAGACCAAAAAATTTATATTAACGAGTTGTACCTGTTAAATTTAATAAAATGATGTGGAGGTGTTGCATAAAGTATGTACAAAAATGATCAAGGCATTCCTAGATTGGTGCATCAAAATGTAAACATTACAGAGAAAATCAATTAAATCTGTTCGCAAGTGACAAGAACCGAAGTCTGAAAAGTATAAGTACGTCAAATACAACTTGCAACAGTTAAAATTTTTTGTCTGTTTTCAAAAGTACCAATCTACGATAGTGGAATAAGCAGTGTCTTCACCTTTGATCTCTTAACTATATTTAATAGACAATCTGAGAACAGAGCGGTGGCGTTTGATGCTTGCAGCATCGCGGTTAAGACAGTTAGACACGCGGGCATACAAAAACAGCCCGGAACCTTGAATAGTCAACGGTTTCCCATCTCATGCACTAGAAAACGAAAGATGTGCAAAAACTATTTGAGCACAAGCCAACAAAAAATCACCCAGAAGTGTCACCAGGAGTAGAGGAGAACTGAGAGTAAGCAGAATTCACATATAATAGAGAAGTGATTATCTTCCTCTCTGGCCTGTATTCTGACAAGAGATAAGTTTAGAGATGACAACCAAAAGAGAAGATTGTAAGGAGATGAAGAAAGAAAAAAGTAAAGAAATACAACGAAAACATGCACAGTAAAGGTAAAATTGATTTGATTTGACAATATTTCGTCTACATAGCAGTATTGTAGCTATATCAGGACGTCAACAAATTTTTCACTTCACATTTTCGGGAAAAAAAGTACAGGATGAGAAAACCGAATTAAGGATGTCCACTGAAAAACGTGAATAATTAGTAGAGGCAGGAAATTTAGTCCTTTATATTTCCTTAAGTGAGCCTGCTTTTTATCGAAAAATAAAAGAGTAGGATTTATACTGTATTTTAATCTTGTATTCGTGTCCAAGTGAGTCAGGTGTTTCATCAAGAAATGAGAGAAGTATGCAGTACAAGAACGCTTTGTTTATGCAGTGAAAATGATCCCTTTATTTTTTCAATGAAACAGCAGGCTCATGAATATACGAATAAAATGTCTTTGTTTTTCTCCAATGTGACTACAATTGTTCTCAGCTTCCCTTTTATAACTCAACTATTTTGTATGGTCAATCCTATATTCGGAGCACCTGAAACTAATACAGCTGTCTCGAATATGATAAAGATAATGGACAGATGATTAAGACATTGAGATATAACTGAATACCGAAGTTATTGTAAATTTAGTTTACAGAAGTCATGAAATCATCAGGTGG
Organism: Modiolus philippinarum; assembly: GCA_002080025.1. Taxonomy (NCBI): domain Eukaryota; kingdom Metazoa; phylum Mollusca; class Bivalvia; order Mytilida; family Modiolidae; genus Modiolus; species Modiolus philippinarum. Next base: position 134,613 of record MJUU01045492.1, read on the forward strand.
CAAAACAAAAAAGTAATAGGAAAGGAGATTAGGGAAAATATGTCCGGGAAGCTACAAAAGATAATTGAGGGAACAATAATAATACAAAGCCTGGGCAATGCTAGTTTTCTCTTAAGAGGAAGTCTCTTTGTGTCATGAGAGATCCTTTGTGATCTCGAACCAATAAAAAAATATAAAGGAACAAGTGTCACAAATACATTAGACAAAAGATCTGTCTATAGAGAATGAAAAGTGGCAGTGGAGACCATACAGAAGATAATGGAAGAATAATTGCAAAAGATGTAAAACTTAGTTCCATGCTATACCTGAAAATTTTTTTACATTGACACAAATAAAAGATTCATATACATGTAGCAGGAATGTTAAACTATAAAGGGTAGAAAATAGGGTGAAAAAAAGAGAAAGGTCGAGTATAGGAAGTGGAAAGCGAAAAGCAAAAAGCGAAAGTGACTGAAACGAACAATGCCGAAGAAAGTTACACTGTTAGTTCTTCATATAGGTCAAGTCTGCATCGCCTTCGTTAAAATATTTAATGTAATAGGTTCGTTGAACCAATTTAGATCATTTCTGATTTCTGTATACATTTATTTAGGACATTCGAAGAAGAAATGTTATGGTCTTCGCATAAGGCTCCACATGAGCACGCAGGTCTGTTTACTATGTTAACTTTGTGTAAATCAAAATTAAGAAATGAGGCTCGCAACGTAGTTGGGTAAGAATAATATTGAGGTTTCTTGGACCATAGAGACAATGTTTCGGTACGTTATAAGTTTGTTGTTGGCCTTGGTTTATAGCAGCCTTAAATTTTCCTAAGGTCCCTGCATTTCTTGTAGACAATTCAAGGTTGTTCCAATCTCTCACGGTAGAGGGTATATAGGAGGTTCTAGAAAATGAAAGTCGACAAAAAGGAATAATCAAATCATCACCGTTTCTTAAGGGATAATTGGCAATGCTTTGAACGGTCGGGGGAAATGTTCACGTAAGTAATAAGGGGCATGGCCATGTTGAATGTAGTAAAATGGTTGGATTTTACGTTTATATCAACGTCGTTCCAAGGTTTCCCAGACTGTTCCTTAATATAAATATGATCTTCGATCTTTGAAAAAATTTATTAGAACATTAAATTACAACATTACTCCTCTCATTGAGATCTTCATTTGATACATTTGAACGAAAACTCTGCTTAGAACCGTTTTGTGAGTTATAGCTCTTGACGAATTTCGGTAAATCATTTTTTTTTGGTGGATAACTTTTAAACGCTTACAAATAATATAGCAAACATATATTTTTGAATTAATCAGTAAGGAAAGACCTTCAACTTGAGACCAAGGTAAAAGGTCATCAAGGTAATCGGTCAATGTCAAAGCTAATTTCGGACTTTTTATGTTAAAAATTCTTACACAGTGGCAGATAGCTGATGAAATTATCTTTAAAGGTTTCAAATATTTCACAAAAATATGAAAATAATATATTATATACATACTGCCTGCAATTGAGGATGGTAAAATATAACAACATACATTTGGCGCAATTGAAATACGGGGAAAGTATAATTTTGGCACAATTAACCTACTTTTTTAATCCAATTAAAAAGGATGTTTCCCAAATAGTAAATACTTTATTTTTATTTCTTTACATTTTGAAGTAAAGTTTAACAGGAAAATGCGTGAAATTTATATTTCAAAATACGGGAATACATTCCAGATTTCAAAATACAGGAATACATTCCAGATTTCAAAATACGGGAATACAATCCAGATTTCAAAATACAGGAATACATTCCAGATTTCAAAATACGGGAAAACATTCCAGATTTCAAAATACGGGAACACATTCCAGATTTCACTGTTGCAACAAAAAAATCGTAACTTCTTGAGACGAATGTGGAGGATATTTCTGTGTGTGCTTAAGAATATTTTGGATGGAATACAGTATAATATTCTATTAAAAACAAGTGGAAGTGCAAGTCAAAAAAATCTCCGACACCTGTACGTTAAGATACCAAGCAAGCTTCTGTCAATCATCTCGTTAGGTATCTTAGCTTTGTAGATTGTCATCTTTCATTTTGACTGAATAAGTGTCAATAGTTATAATTATTTAGCTTGAAGTTTTTTTAATATAACTTCGTGATATTTTTTTTTCATTTTATGAAATATTTGTCATTCTATATTAATGGGGAAAAGTATGCAATTTCAGAAGATGTTTTACTATTAAATCGAGACTCATAAATGTTTTTATACTGAAAAAAATGTTAATTTAAGACGTTTTCATTAAAGTACATAAATAAAAAGTAATACAAATATACCAAGTAAAATTTTATAACACAAGAACTATATCATATGTTCTATTCAATTGATTTAAGAGAAGGAATTTAACATGATCGTAATGAAAATATAAAATAATGATTTAGCAAAAACAATACATCGTAAACATCATACAACCTACGACCTCTTATTTGAATTGAATTTCATTTTTTAGGTGTCGGCAGGATATTTTTTTCCTATTACAGAATTTTGTGATATTTTCTTTGTAGAAACATAATTGTATTACTGTTACGAATATCAAATGAAATTTGGGGGTCACCGTGCATTTAAGAGCAAAAACTGAAATTGAAAAATTAAGGATTTACAAAGAAATGATAGGAAAAATGACTGTATGAGGGGATACCTTAAAAAATCTATTATAGATTTTCTTCATACTCTGCATGTGTTTTGAAATCATTATATAGTTGGCATATAGAAAATAAATCACTAAATGTTAATTTCTCTAGTGATATCTATATGAATTATTTCCCTTGCATAATTTCTGTGTTCTGTAAATCCAGCAGCAGATTTACAGTACATATGTTTTATTTCCTTTTTTGTAACAAAAAATGTGATAAGGAATACACATTTTGAATATGTTGGAACTTTCTTTACATTTTCAAATCTATTTTGTTAAATTTCTTTATGAATGAAATCTAAATGAGAATGAATTAGACAAAATGGCGGAATAATACCGATGAAAAACCTTAACTATCATATTTAGAATTCAGCACCATCAGAAATTATCATAAATTTTAGTTTTAATTTTTCCAGAGTGAACGATGATAGTTAGATCGAGAAAT
>MJUU01045492.1:141148-153389 GCA_002080025.1 Modiolus philippinarum
AAAGTTCCATGTACTATTTTTATGAGAAAGTACAAACAAAATATCTGCACAAGCACAATGAATAAGATTATGTTCATTGATATATATATTTTGAAGATTTTGAAGTAGGTAAGCAGGTAGAGAAAATATTACATTTTATTGATCTTCATGCTTTTCATATTATTTTTGAGAGAAAAAATGTCGTTATGATCCAAGAATGTGAAACATAGAATATTTAGCTGGACAAGGTAACAATTTTTTTCTGAGACGGAATAGAAGAAGGCAAACAAACCTAATTTTATTTTATGCCTTGAAAAAAATTGAAAGGATATGGAGTAAATACACATGAGGCAAAAAGGTAGGAATTTGTGCAAAAAACGAGGACAGATGAGCAAACGAATAGAGGACAGATGCGCAAACGAAAAGTGGACATTTGCGCAAACTAACTGACTTCTTTTTAATTAATTGTAACCTGATTAAATCTTTATTCTACAATTTTTGTATTTATGTGACCTCTTCCGTTTGCCACGGTCCCTGCTTAATTTTATGAGAGCTTTTCAAAGTCCACATGCACGACCTGTGGCGAAATTTTTGTTGGAAATTATCGCCAATAACTTTGTGAAATAGACCCTGTAAATCACTTCAGATTTTCAGGTACTCAAATATATAAAAAGTGGCACGATTTTCCATTTTTATATCCATGAAATGGTAAAAAGTTGCTTAAAAGACTTCGGAGCAAACTTAAAAGTTCCTTCCATAAATATCGTTTGCTCAAATCTCCACTTTTCCTTTGCGCAAGTGTCCACTTATCATTTGCGCAAATTTCCTCCCGTTTTCAGGTAATTTGCGCAAATGTCCTTCGCCCCTACAGATACATTGCAGAATCGATTAATGGAACAACACTTTTATTGTACTTTTTAATTTTGAAGTAATCCTGAGGCCATCAACAATGAGCTCATAGTAGTTCAAGATGGAACCTAGAACAGGTTTGAGCTTAATTCGTTTGACTGATGCAACGATACATCCATGTATATTTGTTTTCGGTCAGTAATGCAACATATAAAAATAACTCGCAAAGTGTTCATCCGTTGCCCGACAAAAGACTAACAGATGAAAAATCCCAGCATATAAACAATATGCGAAATAGTACAATTAAGAAAGAACAATCACACTTTTTAATTGAAATATATAATGATTTGTTTCCATATAAATCAAGAATGAAATGTGACAAGTTTTTGATTTCCTTTTCGTCGTGTGAATATTGCACTTTGACAACTTACACGTTTATTAAAACAGAAATAATGGAATATTTGACATGTAAATGGTATTTTCTTTCTCCCTGTAGAACTATTAAAACTCTCCATATAACTATTGAAAGGAGTTCCTTTTAAGCAGAATCATATTGTTATATATCGACATCAAATGTATATTATTCATGTCATGTTATTTACTTTTCATGACATATTTTGTTCTAATACAACTTTTGAAATAGTTATTTTATGAATTCAATAATAAAGACAGTTAAGTTAATGTTTGGTGACGATCCCGCGTCGATGAATCAAAGTGTAAAAAGGCATGGATGTAGCGTTGTTCGACAATTAGCAATGAATTCCACTCTAACTGGTCCTAGGGGCTGTCATGAACATGCTATGAGGTATGAGTAAAGCTAATTGTTGGAGGCGTCATGGTGACTTCAAGATAAAGAACAACAATAAAAGCGTTTTTCCATTGCTTGGTGTAGAGACTCATCTGCACTTACTCCTTATCCAATTGTTAATTCAGTTGAAGAAACCAATTGGGCATTGATAGCGCCAAGTGCATTGCAGCCTACACAGCTACTTCTATGTCTAAAAAGGAGATATTACAGAACCATAAATCCGTTTTGCTTTCCTTTAGACTTTCAACCAAGGATGAGGACACGGATCTTCCCGATTTGTACTTGGTACCAAAATTACAGTAATGCTTATATAAACAATGGTTACGTTGGATCTACCAAATACTTTACAAAACCTATTTGTGAGCTGTAAACCCTCATCTTGGCAGAACTCTTTAATAAATAGGGTGCCTTCAAAAACATTGTTATACTTGTTTTTCAAATAGTGCTGTTAATAAATGTTGATATTGAAAAACTCTAAAAATCTGCACATCTTAAAATCTGGATAATTTTTAAACTAAAACAGCATTAACTTTCGACTTCTCCACACTTGAAACAACCATGAAAAACTGAAATCTTGGTTGAAAGATTTTATAAATAGATGTTTCTGATTGACAGTTTATTTATCCAGTTTTGAGGACTTGTTTTTCAATAGACGATCGGAATTTGAATTGTACACATGCTGTTTCTCATCTCTTATGAAGCTGAATTCTTCAAGGGACTTCTTCAAAATAAAGATACAAAAACTAGCCAAATACTAAATTTTAGCTTCCGCTATATGGATGATATTTTGTCACTAAACTACTCGCTTTGGGGATTTTCTTCTTCTGATCTTTCCAAAAGAGCTCTAAATTAAGGGTACTACTGATATTTCCAAATCCGCCTTAATCTCTGACCTTTACCTGGGAATTGACAACAGAATTAAACAACAAACTAAGCAGTATGACAACCGCGATGACTTGACTTTTCGAAAGTTAACATTCTAACAGAGCCGGTATATGGAGTTTATATCTCACAACTTATTCGCTACTCAAGGGTATGTGCCCAATATAAAGAGACTTCCTTGATAGAGTCCTAATTCTCACAAATAAGCTACTTAAATATGGGGTATGTTACTCATAACTTGAAGGCACCACTGTTTTACAGTTGTTATCAGGATCTTGTAGACTGCTTGGATATCTGTATTCTAGATAACAACAATTATTTCCCCAATCTCACTTATTACCGTATGCAATGGATATAGTCAGTATTTCGGTGCTGGTCCGAAAACCGAATTTATTTGAAAACTTCCATAATCAAAATTTAGAAAATTATGTTAAAAACTAGGGAGTATCTCCCTCTTACATAGCTCTGTCCTAAGCTGATTTTGGCTGTCATTTTAGACCCTATTGGTACTTTATTCTCTGTTAGCCTTTATACATGTTGCAGTTTATGGATTTCCAAATGTTTTGATTTTATCTGCACTGAAAAGACATAAGTTGTCGAAATGCGCATATGCAGAAACTAAATTCAAAGTAACTTCGGTATTTTTGTTATTTATTACACCAACCCAATATCAAGTAGGTCGTGCTGGCCCGAAAACTGTCGTGATGTTTAACTTTGACCTTCTTTTATGTTTCACATAAATATTAGATGTAGTTAAAGTTTCATCTCGGAAAAATTTCCCGGTCCAAGGATCGAACCCTCGCTACCTTTCATTAATATCAAGGCGATCAAAATACTTTCATAAAACGTCGCGGCTACGATTTCAATTTGCCAAATATTTTTTAAAGTGACAACAGATCGATCAATCAGGTAAATTTAAAGATAAAAGTTAACAAATATCTGAAACAAGATCAAAATAAAAAAAGTTTTTCGTATGTAGAACAAAAAATACATTTATTAACTAATTGGTAAATGTAGCATAATTAATCTTATTAATAAACATTAATAAAAGATTCTTTTCAAATGGGGGGATGTCAGTATTTATTTTTAGATATATACTTTTTGTGTTTTTCATATCTGAAGGTCTTAAAGACAGTTAAAGTATGTTTGTGGGTAATTATTTGAATTAAAGTGCTTCAAAAGAAAAGAGGTGGGTAAAATGCCTTCGCGCTCAGTCATCTTGACCACCCCTTTTCTTACGAAGCACTTAAATTCAATTATTCTGAAACATACTTTAAGTATTACATAAAAGATTGTCAAAATCAAGACATTGATAAGTTGGACTTTTTTCTAGTTTGATTTTTACTGTGAGTCTTTTTGTGTATTTAGTTTTGGCCATTCATCACACACAGGGGGAGGGTTTGGATCCAAGAAAACGAGTTTAAACCCACCGCAATTTTTGCGCCTGTCCCAAGTCAGGAATATGTTAGTCATTGGCTTGTCCTTGTCTTCTTATAAAATTTTAGTTTCTTGATATTTGGGTTATTGAATGTGGTTTGTTTCCATTGATTTATTCACTTTTTTACCTTTTCGGGGCCATTTAGGGCTTACTATATGGTGTGTTGAAGACCATATGGTGACCCCTAGATGTTTTGTTTTGGGTCGTTTTAACCTGGATATGGGATGTTGTCTCCTTGACATTTACCCCATTTCCTTTCTTTTTCATATTGTGGTATTAATCGCTGTATAAGAGGATGAATTCAGAAACATCATCAAGAATAGTTCTTAATTAAATGAAGAGCAAAGAATACTTTGTTGCAGTTAAAATATAATCATAACAATCAAACACTTCATTTTAGTAGTTTCTTTGGTTTAACAGGAACATCAAAAATGAAACATGAAATTATTAAGTGAATATCCCAGACAAACACAAAAAATAACAAACTTCAAATTACATACAAGAATTATCTTAATATATATTTATACACCTTGCAGGGTTGCCACACATCCTGGAAAACTGGAAAAACCCTTGAATTCCATTTTGGTGTTCAAGGGCCTGGAAAAGACCTTAAATTTTAAAATATTTTAAAATATCCTTGAAAAACCCTTAAATTTGAAAAAAAAAAAGTAAATATTGATGGGCAGTTTATAAGCAATGTCTGCAAACTAATTATCGCAACCTAGAATTTTGTCGACTGTTTTGGCGCTTGAAAATAACTAGAATATCCTCGAAAAGTCCTGGAAATATCCTTGAATTTTTAGACAGCAAAATTGTGGCAACCCTGACCTTGTTTTAGAAAACCTAGTTTTTTTATTATATTTATTTACTTAATATACCTTTCGAGTACTGGTCCCCAAAGTGCTTGTTTGATCTGCACTTCGTTTTTTGAGTGACCATTCACGGATTTTTCAATACCCTCGTTGTTCATTTTTCATTTGATAGAGAGATTGCAAGATCTAGGTTTGATAAAATTTTGTATAATACGAAGGAGAATCTCACTCGTTTGGAGCTTATTTGTATTTGTGATTTTTCAAGTAAACATTTTAAAATACAACACAAAAGAATATTTGAAGAAATCTTCACAAAGGATAAGAGTTCATATTCCCTGTCGGTGTATTATTTCTTCAGAGCTCTAAGGCGAAGGGGGTAAATGACACAGACAGGGGTATGCAAAATCAGATGAGATTGATATGCATGCTTGAAGTTGGTCATATGTTGTTTTGATAGCCATGGTGGAGAAAAGATTTTCATTTAGCTTCAGTGGGAAGTTATTTAAAAAAATTTGTTAGCATTTGGCTTATAAGATGGGATAAGTAAATCTTCACAGAAGGGAGCAAATAAGTACTGATCGTTTGGTGAAATACCTACCAATCAAACTGGACAAACATCATTGTGTCGATCAATAATGAATCTGGGTCACCCTAAGTGATGGATGGGTGGTAGTAAAATATTTCCTTGATTTGTGATTGCATTCTTATAATTTGTAATTGTATATCACCGCTAAGAAAACGTGTATCGAGTCCAATGATTTAAACTCGTCTCATAATGGGAAATATTAGAAAAATGCTATATTTTACACTGAACAAATTCCTGTTTTAATAGCGAGACATTTTATTTGCTTTTTCTAGGTACACGATTTTCAGTGATAAAATACATAAGGTAAGTTTGGGATTTTTCGAATGGTTATTTTGTTCAAAAGTCTAAGATGTCCTTAACGATAAAGAAGAAAATCACGCAACACATGTATTATACTTACACGCGTGAAACAACATTTATTTGGCCACCGGTATGCATTTGGTGTACAAAAAGATGACATTTGTCGGAATACGACCAATACAATGAAAAAATGCAAATACTTTTTATTCAAAAGCGAAGTTTTTTTCATCTAGATAAATCTTTAATCGAAATTTAAACTCATATTTCTAAATTGTATGGATGATTACTGAATAAGTGTTTTAACTAGCATCATGTTCTAAAAATGACAAATAGCGATATTTCATGCAATTATTCATGTTAAAATGCCCTTGTTTTACAATTATATAAAAGTTAATGAGCCGAAGACGAGGCCATTATCTACATTTAAGTCAATACCACTACCCCAAGGTCAATCTAAATTTCATGATAAGAAAACAACGGCAGTAGAATACCGAAGGAACAAAGCACAAGATTACACAAATCAAAGTCCAGAGACAAGGCAAAAGCAAGAACACCAGAAGACGGTTGACCAAAGACACCCACAAAACACACGAACATTACATACACAACACAAAAAACTAAAGCACTAACAGTGTGAACTCTCAAAAAACAGAGTGACATCAGGTGCTCCGGAAGGGTAAGCATGTCCTCCTCTGAATACAGCACCCGTCACACTGTCAGTGGGTCAATCCAGGGTAAAGTCAAAACCGGTAGTGTCAAATCCGGGAAGAGGCGAATCTAGCTTAAAATGTCAGTTTTCATTTGTGACACTGACATTTCATACCTATCTATGATGTCGTAGTGACGGCCATAGAATTTCTGAAGGGACGAAAGTAACAACTGCTGAACATATCCCTGACTGAGCAGTTTTTGTGACAATGCTTTTGCTCTTTCCACAAAGTCACTGTATGTGCTGCACGCTCTTAAGTAACGAATTAATAGATGATATTCCACTTTCAATTTTTTGGGTAATTGTCGACATCTTACCCCGAATCTACTGGAAACTGGTACCTGACGTCAGTTGAGCGTAATCTAGGAATTCTCCTATTTATTTTCTTGACCTAAAATAAATTGGTTGGAAATGACCCGCCTGGGATAAAATGTTGATTTATGACATGTTCGGCTTTTTTCAGATCATAAATACCTTTCATATGTTGATTGAAGAATTTATTTCCTTTGCCCTCATACAGCGGGACGCAATTTTTACCCCGTTTGACCTCTTTGACCCGCCATTCTAATACCCGGAACGTTCCGGAATTGGACTTTTGGAAGAACGTTTATTGTGAAATATACACTTCATATGCTGGGGATGTAGGTATATTGCTGCAGAGAAAGGGAAAGTTCACAATTGGAAAGTCAAAATCATCACGTTTGTCATATAATCTAGATTTCAGACGTACATGCTCGTCAATGTATAACAAAAGGTCAAGGTATGAAGCAGAATCGAGTATATCGGTTGTCTCTTTAATTTCAAGTTCACTGGGGTAGATGCGATGTAAGTATTCTTTAAATCTTGGGTTATTAAGATAAAGTACATCGTCTATATATCTGCAGCTGAAATTAAAAGTCTGGGCTAGTTGTTTTTGATTCAGTTGTATCAGCCCTTGTAAAAACTTTGTATTATACGAAAAAAGGAAATGGTCAGCTAAAAGTGGCGCACAATTTGTTCCCATTGGAATCCCTATTGTCTGTTGAAAAACACGGCCTCCACATTCAACAAAAATGTTGTCGATCAAAAATTCAAGCATCTTAATCACGTCATTTTCACTGTATTTCTTGTTTGACTCAGTGTGGTTCTTAACAAAATATGTTTTATCTTTTCCTATTACCAGATAGGATTACCTGCGTTCTCCGTTTTTGGTACAGAAACATTGATGTATCAGATCGGAAATTACTGTTTTAAGTTTATTATGGGGAAGAGTTGTATAAAGGGTAGAAAAATCAAAAGTTTGAATGCTATTGCAGTATGCGAGACTGTTTGAGGAGAGCTGTTCAAGGAGATCTTTGGAATTTTTAATAATCCATATCTGATTCACGCCGCTCGTGGAATAGGCTTTTTCGCAGTAGCTTTTAGACCATCTCTAACTGCAGTCAGTAAAGTGGTAAGGAGTTTGAATAGGGGCTTAGTTGTGCATTTGGCAGATCCTCCAATGAATCTCTCTTTGTAAGGATTCTTGTGAAGCTTAGGCACCCAGTAAATATAAGGGAGATAACTGTTATTCTCATCAACTTTGATACCGAATGATGCTAACACAGAAGTGTGATTTGTGATTATCTCGTCCCATGATAATGTAGTTAGGGAATAAGTAGGATTGTCAGTTAGGGTGTCAATACCCATCTCCTTAACAAGACAGTCTAAATAGTGTTTCTTGCATACAAACACAATATTGTTAGAAGCTTTGTCTGCAGGTACTATGACGTATTTTTCCTGGACGACCCAAAGGGGAGTAATAACAACTCAAAGCCACCATAAGATCTTAAATGAACGGTGAGGAAACCCCACACCCAACGGCAGGTCGGAGTTGGCCCCTAAATAAAGAGTAATCAAGTTCAGCGAAATAAACATCATCCCACACTCCCATTGACATAAAGTGAACTAACTAGAAAACAGACAAGAAACTCAAAGGCTTAATACATTTCCTGACTTAGGACAGACGCAAACCTTTGCTCATTTACATTATTTCATTTCATTGAGGAAACCATGGTTCTTTTCACATTCTGCAATCTATTCATGAACATGAAAATGACATATCAAATTTATGTGATTTTGTTGGTTATCTATACATATTATGGTAACTTCAAGATGAAGAGCAATAACAAAAGCGTTGTTCCTTCGCTTGGTTCTGCCATGAATTTGTAGAGACTTTGTCTCATGTGCATTTACTCCATATCCTTTCATTGTTTATTGCATTTCAAACTCGAGAGACCCATATTTTTACCAGTCGTTATCAGACGGTCATGGCCAGTTTAGCAATCATTATTATATAGTCACAATGACCGGTAAAAACACTGTAGAATAATAAATACCATCTGACTGCACATCTACACCAACGGAAAAAAACTTCATTTTAAACTGATATGAAATAACACTTGGTAGTACAAGATCAATATTAATGTAGTCAAAGATGAAAAGCATACGTATTAAGACATATGACATTGTGACGGCTAACAATAAAAAATTATGTTCCTCAATCAACTGTTCAGACAATATGTTGTACAAAAAAAATTCACTTAAACTCTTCTTTCTATTAAGTGTTTAAGATTGTATAGATTTTGCTTTCAAAACGAATGATTTCGTGCCCGAGTGTAAAAAAGTTTTAATCTATAAATGTAGTTAAAATATATCACTTTTGTTCATACAATGATAAAAATAAAAACGTGCTTTTTACAGAAAGTGTAGGAAAATCAGAGGAAAAGAGCAAAAATTACTGAACTCGATACGCTTCTTATTGGCGGTGTATATAAATCCTTTGTATGGACATGTAAGCTAGTTTGTTTAAATGCTTTGCATGTTACCGAAATATCGTATTTAGTAAATGAATTATATTAAACGTGTCACCAGGGGTTGTCTTTCAATTGCTGTGATGCATGGGTGATTCAGGGATGAATAATAAAGATGTTTTATTTCTTATTTCTCTCCCTGATCAATTCTCCCCAATCTCTGTCACGCCACTGTTATGTTTCTTTTGACTTGTATCAAAATTTATTGCCATTGATTGGCGAATATATTAGAGTAATACTGGTGATCGCTTTCTTTTTCTCTGCTTCAAATATTAATAGAAAGTCATCACACATTTATTGAATCGAGGAAAATACTTCTGATTTCACCAAAAAAAAATTCAAAATACGGAGATTGCAGTGAATTTGTGATTCTGTAGATGGCCATTTACACTGATGTCTCTTCAGTGCAGAAAAGATTAAGGACAAAAGTAAGGTATTAATATAAACACGGGAACACAAAAAATATAACTGCTACACATTGATGAAGGGAAGATAACAGGAAACACTTACAATGACCGAACATTACAATCACATGTCACAATCAACCAGGGAATTGCACAAGAAAAACAATAAAATGACAAAAGACGAACATAGATAACGATAGGAACTCGGGATAGCCGGACTTGGTATCGGCACTGGCAACAGCAGGCGGTAGGGTTAAACCGGTTTATGGGTACCCAAATCTCCCCTTTCTCTATCCCGTTTCCCTATAGTATAATAAACATACAAAGAAAACCCAATACAGGTATACCACTTACTCTAAGACCACAATCTTGAAAAGGAAAGAATAGACAAAACGTTATTTAGAAAGATGGGTCGAAGAGTGCTCGCCGCTAAACTGCCGGCTAGCTCAAGGAGCCTAGTCTGCTGGTAAAACACTGTCGCACAACGGAATAATAATAAAACTCAAAACTTCCCGAAGGATTTGGTAAAGAATCATCATGGATTTCAGTAGACATCGGCAGTATCAGTGAGAGGCCAGTATAATTGTAAAATCTTCAGGTCATTGGATCCGAAAGCCAATTTAACAGAATCATGAAGAATATCCATTCAGTATCCCCTATTACGTAAAGAATGTAAGTTACGTCCCAGTTTTTCTGGATTTTGTATCATTTTTTTTATATTTTTAACAACATTTCCGTAAAATCTCGTCTATCTATATTCTCTAGCTATATTTATGAATACCTTGCATTCAACAGTTTTACTTATCCCCACCATTTCAAAAATGAAAACCTTCGAAACAGTAAATATAATCAACTCGAAGCCATCTGTAATCTTTTGACTAATGATAAGATGAACAACTTCTAAGAATAAAAAAATATTTCCACTAATATAAACTGCAAGCCAACGCATAAACACCAGTACCTTTCCCCTGAAAGCTACAATCTCAGACATTGTTCGACATTGTACGGAGAACATAACAAACGACCAGACTCTTAAGAATAAAACGCATTTGTTTAGCAAAAAACTTGGGTATGTTAGGTGCCACCTGAAAAAAAGATATAGAAATACACAACTATTAAAAAATGTTTCATCAAAGTCAAAAGAACTGAAATAAAGGAAAGAAATACCAAAAATGAAAATACCATTTTTTGTAATGACATACCATCCGGTATTCCAAAATGTATCTAATCCACAATTTGTGAGCACTTGCCAAATTTACAAAACATCCTACACTGTCTAAAACTTTCAAAGATCTACATAAAAACACACGTATTGCGTACTGATTGACTGAGACTTGCTCTTTGTTATACACTTCCCGTTTAAATTTCACAAACATATTTAGTATATAATTAACAAAGTACAGAAGTTACTGTAAATTTAGTTTCCACAAATCGCCATTTCGACAACTATTGTCTCTCCAGTGCAGATCAAATCGAAAAATTTAGAAGACCATGTATAACCAAACAAATCAAAATCATTAAAAAACATAACTATGCATAAGGAAGACACTCCTTAGTTTTAATCAATATGTTTTTTCAATTTATATCTTGTAAGTTCCAAAATAAAATCGATTTTCGGGTCAAACCCGAAACATCTTTCAATAAAAGATAATATTAATACTATTAACATGTCATCCACCATGTTTAAATGCTTTGCATGTTGCCGAAAGATTGTATTTAAGTATATGAATTATATTGAACGTGTCACCAGGGGTTGTCTTTCAATTTCTGTTATGCATGGGTGATTCTGGGTTGAATAATAGAGATGTTTTATTTCTTATTTCTCCCCCATCTCTGTCACGCCACTGTTGTGTTTCTTTTGACTTACTTCAGATTTATTGGCCATTGATTGGCGAACATACTAGTGATCACTTTCTTTTTTCTGCCTCAGATATTTCAAATACATTTTTGAAAAGAGTGTTATCACACATTTATTATATCGAGGGAAATACTTCTGATTTCTGCAATAAAAATTCAAAATACGGAGATTGCAGTGAATTTGTGATTCTGTAGATGGCCATTTTCACTGATGTCTCTTCAGTGCAGAAAAGATTAAGGACAAAAGTAAGGTATTAATACGAACCCACGATCAAATAAAATATCACACATATGTATCTATGAACAATGACTTGCATGTCAAAGCCGAAATACCAACCCATGTTTATGATAAAGGCAAATTCAGAGAAAGTGACAACAAACGCTACATGATTTTCAAGAGCATCCAAAATACAAAGAATTTTTTCAAGAACAAACACGGGAAGGAAATACACAATTTATTTCAAGGCCACTTGCTAAACTGAAAATGCAGAGTACCAATTTTAATGTGGAATTTGTCGTCTTCAATATGTCGGGGAAATTGAACTGCTTGTCGTCTTCAATATGTCGGAGAAACCGAACTGGTTGTCGTCTTCGATATGTCGGGGAAACTGAACTGCTTGTCGCCTTCGTCAGGTGTTCAGGGAATCCGGCTATAGAGCTACTAGGCGCATCCCTAAGGTTGTGAATAGTAGAATACCCTGTCTTTGCGAAAAAGTCAGGTCATAATACGGAAAGCCTGACCGCGAGCCATTGTGCGGCCAAACTCTGGAGAAACGCCATCCCCCC
>MJUU01045493.1:5146-27353 GCA_002080025.1 Modiolus philippinarum
AGCCCATCGGAATCCAGATCAAAACACTAATCAATTAAAGGTACACAAAGCAGGTGACAGACAGGTATATATTCAGATAAAACAATTCGAGTAGGACAAGTCATTAAATAAAATGGAAAGTCCATATTTAAACTTAAAAATTTTCACAACCTTTCCAGAGGAAACATAATAACGAGTATTTTCACTGCAAGAACAGAATTACATTTTGTAGTGCTGGCGCTAATACGTTTTAAAATGACCGAAATCCATTAGAATATGGTACCAAGGATTAAAATTCTAGAAAGCATGATAATTTGTAGATTTAATAGGCATAAATGATATCAAAACATATATTCTTTTGTGGTTTTGGTTATCCTGGAAAAATAGTCAATTGGAAGTACATTTAAGTTCGGCTCAAGAGAAAGAAAAGAAAAAAAAAGGAAATATATTTTAAGGTCAAAATTGCCTTCCATTTGATATGGTTCAAACCTTTTTTTTATATTTTTTCCAATAATTGAAAACCAAAGGTGTGTTTTCATGTAAGTTTTCCCGTCAATACATGCACAATTTAGACATGTACAGCTGAACAGTTCATAGCAATATACCATATACATAGCAGTATACCATATACAAGCATGTTTCACCCTTAGAAGTAAATACAGTTTCACATTGTATTATTTGCCAAATAATTAATTAGGCTAGACATATTTTATAAACTATAAGTCATAACTGGAAGGAAAGTAATTACCTTTTAATAATTCGAAACTTATTTTAGCATATTCGCATGTATTAAATTATTTTGGTACAGACTGAAAGTAAGAAACTAATTTGTATTTATGTATATTTTGTTATAATATATGCTAATGTTCGGTTGTTATTTCTGCGGGAAGATAAATCTACATAACCAGTTAGTAAAGTGTTAATTTTACAGACAACAATAAACAAGCAGTTCACTTTCATTAAATGGCAAACTGATGCCGGTAATGTTCATTCTGGGATCCCAGATTGAAACTGGGTTTGAGGTGCTATGGAAGAACCATACATTGCCGGGGCTGACTGCCCGATCATACTAGCAGGTATAGGCATTTGGTGATGTGCAACATACATCGGATTGAATGAAGGCAAACCACGAGGAGAACCCATTCCAGCGAGAGGCATTGGCGGACGCATAGTAAATGGTTGGCCTTGGGGGTATGATGTTGAAGGCATGGTGCCAAATGCAGTTTCCGGAACACCACTAGGAATTTCAATAATATTACTGAGTTCATCTTCAGTGGTTATAATTTTTCTGTTGTCGTGATTGTCAGTAATAAAGATCTTTCCATCCCATACTGAGGTTGCTTTGATTTTGCGTTCCTTAAGAGCCTGTCTTGCAAGATAAGCTAATTTACTGCGTGTTTTCGTGAGATCTTGGCTAAAACCCACTCCCTTTAGTTCCGGATTTGTGGGAATGTTTTTGAAGCTGTTAACAGTTCTAAGCGTTTGTTTACATGTGTGAATCTCGCAATGATTTGCTTTGGGCCTTTAGCGGTTTTAAGACGATGTGAGACACTGATATCTTTGCTTTCCACTTCGACATTTATTTTTTTTTGAAATGTCACAGATAATTTCTGTCGTGTTTTCACCAACAGACTCCGGTACCCCAAATACCCTTATGCAGCTCTTTCTACTGTGTTGCTCAAGGTCGTCCAGTTTGGCAGTAATATTTGGAATTACACTTGTTGATTTTTTCAAATTAAAGTTTTCCATTTTCAATTTTTCTATCTCAGCATATAACGGAGTTGTTATGCTATTTACGTACATTTGCATTTCGCATTTCAGTTCTTTCCTATGATCGTCTATCATTTTGTGCTTAACTGCTTGGGCGAGCCGTTGAACGTCATCATCGGTAAACAAAGAATTTTGTTTTTGTTGGCTGGAATTTATATCAGAACCTTCAGTACCCATTTTCATAAACACTGGATGGGATCCGATGACAATGTCTTCCAATTCAGTGTCAAATACCAATTTCTTTCTTAATGGCTTTTGTAAAAATTCATTAGGAGACGGTTCACTAGAATGACGTCTACGTTTATTTGTAACAGAATGAACCGACATGCGAGTTGCAAAACATTGGTTTACATTGAATACATTGAATATTTACACAGGTCATGAAATAGGACGTTTCCCAGGATGATTAAATACTTTCCGAAACTCTGCATATATGATATTATTACGATATGATATGTCTTTTTGACACCTACCAACGGATTATTATTCAAACAAATCATTTGAGCATAGCGAACTATCGAAACTCATCTCTGGAGCCTTTTAAAACTAGTATTTATCACATTTTATAACTCATTGATAACAATGACACGTCCATTTTGGGTGCGCTTGTTTCTTTTTTTTTTTTTTGCATATGTTGAATTTTCAAGGCATTGTTACATTTGTAAAATAAAGATTTTTCAAATTTTCCATATAAAAAACACCAAAGCTCACCATTTTTTGTTTAAAAAGCATAAGCACAAGTCATTCAGTTAAGAAAGACAATCGGGAAGTAATAGGCAAAGCAAACCACCGAATGCAAAATAGATTTAAAGGCACATTAAGCACAGTAAATTGAACAAAAAAGCAATCGGGAAGTACGAAGCAAAGTCAACCACTATTGTCGCCATAGGCAAAATAGATTTAAAGGCACAAAAAGCACAGTAAATTGAACGAACAAAGCGATCGGGAAGTATTTTGATCATTTATATCCTCCGGAACTCGTGTGAATAAGATGTATGTTTTTCTTATCAAATCATTTCTATTACCCCTAGCCCAAAGTAGAATAAATTCTGATTGTGTTCAGTAGTAAAATTGGGTAAAAAAATATTTTTTCATTTATCGATAACTATTGCTCGTAGGTACATAGTGTTCTTTTACTCAGTTGATGAGAGTTTTTATATTATATAAACCAGTACCATGTTTTAGAATAATTCATTAACGAGATTTAAGCAAGAATGAAACTAAAGAAGAATACATCCTTAATTGATTAGTACATGTGTTTTATATTAGGAAGCTAGGATGAATTCAAAAACAAATTAAAGTTAATTATTATTCAACATTTTTTCTTCCAAGATTGTGTTGTATTTTTGTCTTTCATTTATTCAAGACGTGTGTTCTATTCTTTGTCTTTTAGTTTGAGTATTTCATTTATTTACATCACAACGGTCAAGGATAACAAATTTAAAAACCTCATTAAATATGAATTTCGCAGTGAGCATTTGTAATAGTTTTTGAGTGAAGATGAAATAGCCAAAGGGCCCATAATAATGAATTCGGTTCAATTCAACATAAAATCTATCATAGTAATACCTTACTGGTGATAACCGTTGTTCGAATGTGATTCCAATAGGCCATTTCCGAACTTGGAATCAGAATTTACCGGACCCATTTTCAACACGTCACATAACAAAAAAGGCAAGTCATAAAACCAAAAACTTTATAAAATTATGTTTTTGAGGTACATTCTTGATCACATAAGGCGGGCCTGTTTTGGAGGTTGGGGCGACAGACTCGGTTATGTGTTATATGTGGTAACCGTCCACTAGATGATGATACTTATGCTGTTGTCGGGCAACAGATGGCAGGTTTCCAGTTTAATTTATGGTTGTTGACGATCCCACATCTATGACCACACAAGACATGGATGTAGAGCTGTTACACATTGAGCTAAGAATTACAGTCAAAACAGGTGCTGGGGTTGTCTTTAACTTACTATGATGTATGAGCAGAGCTCATTGTTGAATGCTCAATGAGGACTTCAAGATCAAACAATAATGAAAGGGTTGATCCTTTGTTTGGTTCTACCATGTATTTGTATAGACTTCGTCTCATGTGCATTTACTCCTTATTCTGTCATTGTTTATTCATTCATTTCGTTAGCCTTTAAAAATTGATGTGCTCTGTGAACAATTCACATTTAAACTGTTCCCATCTGCAGTGAAACATTTCATGTGTTTTAAAAAGATTGCTTTAGAAGTTTCAGAAAATCTACTTTCGAATGCATATCCATTTGGGTATGAGTATTTATATCATGTTTCTACGAAAACTACTAAATATGAGCAACCAGTTAAAAAGCAATTCTAAAAGCATAAGTTATTCAGTTAAAAAAACAGTCGGGAAGTGTAAAGCAAAGCCAACCACTATTGTCGCCGAATCGAGAAGTATAAAGCAAAGCATACCATTATTGTCGCTGAAGGCAAAATAGATCAAAAGTCACAAAAGCACAGTAAATTTAACAAAAAAATGCAAGCAAAGTCAACCACCATTGTTGCAGAAGCCAAAAAACATTTAATGAAACAAAAAAGCACAGTAAATTAAACAAAATATTTCGAAGTTAAAAAGCGAAAGGTGAAAATAGATTTAAAATAATAACAGAAAACACAACAAAAGAGCATTGTGTAGCATATGGACAAAACAAATGAAGTTCAAAAAGGGAAACCAATAATAAAATACGTTTATGAGGCCAACGTTTGCAGATGTTTCAATGTATATATACAAAACACAAAACACAAGAGATCTGACTGTTTGATTCAACTGTTTAACAGAGATGCAAATGCTAATTACACTTTGTGTTTCACTACCACCGTTGTATTTTGCAGATGTTGTTTTCTCCAAGAAATTCTCTTCGGACCAGGCCTGTGGTGAGTTTGGAATTACTTTTTTTCTTTTTTTATCGTCAGATTGAGGTAATTTTTGCAAAAGAATGTTTCTGTTTTCCATGATAACTTACTTAATATTTCAGTCCGTTGTTTTGAACAAGAACTTACAAGAATACAAGAACTTTATTTGCCATATATACAAAATTATGTATGTGACAATATAAAACAATAATATATAAACAAAAGGCAAATTATATGATTCCCCTGCCCTTAGTTCTACTGGCTTTTCAAAAAAGGAACCTAAATTATTCACCATTATTGAGGATGTACACTATTTTTTTTAATTTTCATTTGATTTATAAAAATTGACATTATTATTTAAGGTAGTAGACTCGGGGTAAACCCCATGACCATTTATGGTCTTCCAAACGTTAAGATTGTATCTGCACTGAAGAGACATAAGTTGTCGAAATGCGCATATGCAGAATTTAAATTCACAGTAACTTCGGTATTTAGTTATTTGTTACCACTGGGTCGATGCCACTGCTGGTGGACTGTAAGTTCCCGAGGGTATTCACCAGGCCAGTAGTCAGTACTTCGGTGTTGAACCGAAAGCCGATTCTTTTTTGAACTGTACAATATCTAAATTTTTGTAAATTTTGTTGAAAACTAAGGAGTATCTCCCTCATGCAAGACTCTGTCCTTAGCTGATTTTGGCTTTACATTTTGATAATATTGGTTATTTGTTCTCTATCAGTTTAAAACATCTTTGAGTTTATTGTCTTCAAAACGTTTAGATTTTATCTGCACTGAAAAGACATAAGTTGTCGAAATGTGCATATGCAGAATTTAAATTCACAGTAACTTCGGCATTTAGTTATTTCCACAATTCATTTTCTTTTAATTTACAGCATGAAACAATTATGTGCTCATATACTTCAAGAAAAAAATTGAAAAGTTTCATCGTAAGATTTTTGATATACAGCTTATAGAATCGCCCTTGTCTAAGGGGGTCTTAAATTCTGTTAAAAATCGCCCTAAGGTGTATACTTATGTACTGTTTATTAATAAGAAACAGTGTAAATTAGTCTTAAACTGCTTCCTAGAAACTTGTAGAACTAAAAACCCGATAATAAATACCATAAGCACGCATTAAGTGTTAATTTGAAGTACCAAAAAAAGTGCATTGTAAAACAGTGCTGAAAATAGAGCGTCGTTCATTTTCTTTTAAATGAAAATCCTATAATTGAATTTTCATCAAAAACTGAGAAATTAAAGATCCTCCACACATATGACTTTTGGCAAAATTTAAGAAAAATTCACTGTATCATTTTTTTTTACAATGTTAGGAAAACTGCATATAACAGCATAATTTTCGTCGATACTGAACGTCAAGTTGAAAGAATTACCCATCCCCCCCTTTTGAAATTTTATTAAAAGGGTGTATTTTCATGATAAAATGGATAATTTATTTCTATATATATGAAAAAAATATTATAAACCTTGCTTTTCATTCAACCAATCACAACAAATAATTTTTTTAATAAAAATGAGTTATCTCCTCTTATCCCAGGTCTACTACCTTAAAATGCTGATAAATACCGAGTTACTTTTAATCTATTTTCTGCATATGCGCATTTCGACAACGTATGTCTCATTTTAGTATAAAATTTAGCATAAAATGTTTCATCTTCTATTATATTACAACTTTGACATAATCTTTCTTCTCTAGGGATCTTTAAATATCTGCCTTTTTCATTATGGGACTTTCGAGATAGGAACTCTCGTGTAATTGTAGGTGGAAACGATCGCCTCGGATACAAGTAAGAAAGAGTACTGGATTTCAAAACATATTGAAAGAAATATATACCACATAAAAAACAAACAAGTCCTATGTGACAATTTTTTAACTCAATTTAAATTCACGAAAAACAAAATAACCTGAAGCTCTATAAATCGATTAAATAAACATCAAACTTAGCTCAACAGTGTTCAATAATTAATGCATCGATGTATTTATTTTTTACCCGCAAAAAAAGCTAGTTATAAAGCAAAAAGAATATTAAGTGTCGTTGGTCAGAAGTATGTCGAAGCAACAGTAGAGAATAATAATAGTAAATAAACAGCCCCCCAAAAATAAATAAGAACCCCCCCAAAAAAAAGAAAAAAGAAAAAAAAAAAAAAAAAGGAAGANGTATTGGAGCCACACAAGCTTTTTTTCAAAATTTGCGTTTTAACGCAAAAAAAAAAAGAAAAAAGCAAAAGTTTGTGTTATTTCGCAAATGTTTGCGTTCAAACGACAAGTTCATTTTAAATTGACAGAAAATGCATTCGATACAATGAATTCGAAATTTAGTGTCGTGTACGGGTGTAGACGGATTGAGTTTGATTTTCTGGCCTTAATCAGCACAAATTAAAAGACGAAGCATGATGAAATATAAATGCTTCATCAGTTAAACTGGAAAATACGTTCGTATTTTTTCTCTATCTAAGTATATGAATATCTCCACCGCACAAGATATCATTGAACAGATAATCTTTCGACAGGCTATTATTTTGAAAATAAAGCTACATATATACACATTATCTATTGACCTTTGAAAGTGGCACATTCAATTGCTGGATAATCATAGATGAAACTCATAAATATATCACACATTTATACATAAGCGTTTGATTATTCTTCTTCTTTTTTTTCTTTTGTGTTTCTTTGTTATATTTTGTTTGCTTGATTTGCATGTTATTTTGAGTTGTTTGTTTGTTTGTTTGTTCAGTTTGTTTTTGTTTGTTTGTTTTTTGCTTAGTCTTTTTATGTTTGTTTGTTTGTACGTTTTTTATTTGTTTTTTTCTTGTTTGCCTTTTACTTTTTTTCTTATTTTTGGCATCCTCTTCCTTACGGCTTCTGTCAGTTTCTTTTATTGAGAAATATATTTTTGATGTTATTTTAAAAATAAATAGAATACTAACATTCGCTTTTAAATATGTCAGAAAGCATAAATGCTTTCGACTGAATGAATTTCCAGGTTCATGGATTTCCAAATGTTTTGATTAAATCTGACCTGAAGAGACATAAGTTGTCGAAATTTCGGTAATTTGTTATTTCTGACATAATGTGTGATGTAAGCGTAGTGGAAAACGCTTTAGTCGCTTTACCCTGTCGACGCACCGACCGTGTCTCATTCTTTTTAGTCGCTTTACCCTGTCGACGCACCCACCGTGTCTCATTCTTCAAGGATTTTATATGAGCATGTCCATGTTATTTCTCATACATTTATTGTGTAGAAAGCGTAGTACACCGTTAATCAAGAATATATAAAATGTGTTTCATCGTAACATTTACAATAATTAAAAGAAAAATACATATTATTTTAAAAATTTGTTAACTCAAAGGACAAAATGTGTACTATCGTGCAACACTGATGTGAAACATCTTTAATATTTAATTATTTCTTGTCACCATTTGCATTTTTGAAATTTTTAACAAGTATCTTTCCTGGTCTGGTGAGACTATTTTAAATCCTTGAATTTGATTTGGATTGACGCAATATTCAGTCTTTTTATAAAAAATATGGGTTAGTGCATTTTAAACATAATCGCATCTTGTTCAATAATTTCTTTTTGCGTACGATATACTAATATACTTTGGGAGAAAAGAGAATCCAAACGTATCATCCAGTTTAATTTTCGAAGTTTTTTGTCATGCTTTATCATTTTGCCTTTTTACAAATCTGGGCCAGAAAATCGAATTCTATCTGCACAACACCCATACAAGACACGAAATTTCGAATTATAGGATCGAATTCATTTCATATCAATTTAAAAAGAACTTTGCGTTATGACGCAAACTTTGCAAAATAACGCAAAGCTTTGCGTCATAATGCTAACCTTTGCGAAATAAGGCAAGCATTTGTTTCATAACGTAAACATTTGCGAAATAACGCAAACCTTTTCGTTATAATAATTAAAAAGTTGGTGTGGCACTGATACCCTTCTGTAAGAAAAAAAAACCAATAACAAAAACAAAAAACAAATTAAACAAACTAAAAAAAAAAAAAAAAAAATACCAACAACAAAAAGAAAAGAAAAGAAAAGAAAACAAAACAAAACAAAAAACAAAAAACAAAACAAAGCACAAAAAAAACAAAAACCAAAACATAATAAGTAAAAACTGATTTTTCTTTGTAAATAAAAAATACCAAAGTAATTGTGAATATAGTTTCTGCATATAACAATTTCGACAACTAATTTCAAATAAATTACATGGAAAAAAAACAACGGCAGTAGAATACCGAAGGAACAAAGCAGAAGATTTCACAAATCAAAGTCCAGAGACAAGACAAAAGCAAGAACACCAAAAGACGGAAGACCAAAGACACCACATGCCCACAAAACACGAACATTACAACACAAAAAACTAAAGCACTAACAGTGTGAACTCTCAATAAACAAGAGTGACATCAGGTGCTCAGGAAGGGTAAGCATGTCCTGCTCTGTACACAGCACTCGTCACACGGTCAGTGAGGCATGTGCATTGAAAGATCTGATAGGTTACTGATTGGTTATTGTCATTTTCTAACCCTTAACAAAACCAATTGAGAGCCATTGTACATGTAACTTCTCTAACCCTCAAACAGTACCAAGGTGAAATTTTGAAAAGCTTTTGTAATCACTTTAGAGTCAAACATGGACAGGGACAAATCGGTACTACAAACATCACTGACGAAGACAAAACTTAAATTTAAGAAGACAACACAAAAACTTAAGCACTGACAGTGTGAACTCCCATAAAAACCGAGAGCAACATTAGGTGGTCCGGAAGGATAAGCATGTCCTGCTCTGTGTACAGCACCCGTCACACTGTCAGTAAGTCAATCCAGGGTAAAGTCAAAACCGGTAATGTCAAATCCGGGAAGACGCGAATCTAGCTGAAAATGTCAGTTTTTATTTGTGACACTGACATTTCATATCTATCTATGATGTCGTGGTGAAGGCCATAGAATTTCTAACAAAGGCTGAACATATCCCTGACTCAGTAGTTTTTGTGACAGTGCTTTTGCTCTTTCCACAAAGTCACTGTATGTACTGCATGCTCTACAGTAACGAATTAATTGTGAAATATATACTCCACATGATGGAGATGCAGGTATATTGCTGCAGAGAAAGGGAAAGTTCAGAATTGGAAAGTCAAAATCATCACGTTTGTCATATAATCTAGATTTCAGACGTCCATGTTCGTCAATGTATAACAAAAGGTCAAGGTATGAAGCAGAATCGGGTGTATCGGTTGTCTCTTTAATTTCAAGTTCATTGGGGGTAGATACGATGTAAAAATTCTTTAAATCTTGGATTATTAAGAGAAAGTACATCGTCTATATATCTGAGGCTGAAATTAAAAGTCTGGGCTAGTTGCTTTTGTTTCTGTTGTATCAGCCCTGGTAAAAACTTTGCTTCATACGAAAAAAGGAAAAGGTCAGCTAAAAGTGGCGCACAATTTGTTCCAATAGGAATCCCTATTGTCAGTTGAAAAACACGGCCTCCACATTCAACAAAAATGTTGTCGATCAAAAATTCAAGCATCTTTATCACGTCATTTTCACTGTATTTCTTGTTTGACTCAGTGTGGTTCTTAACAAAATATGTTTTATCTTTTCCTATAACCAGATAGGAATACCTGCGTTTTCCGTTTTTGATACAGAAACATTGATGTATCAGATCGTTTATTACTGTTTTAAGTTTATTATGGGGAAGAGTAGTATAAAGGGTAGAAAAATCAAAATGGCTTAGTGGTGCATTTGGCAGATCCTGCAATGAATGTCTGTTTGTAGGGATTCTTGTGAAGCTTTTCTTTGTGAAGTTTGTGGAGATAACTGTTATTCTCATCAGCTTTGACACCAAATAATGCTAACACAGAAGTGTGATTTGTGATTATCTCGTCCCTTGATAATGTAGTTGGGGAATAAGTAGGATTGCCAGATGAAGTGTCAATACCTATCTCCTTAACAAGACAGTCTAAATAGTGTTTCTTGCATACAAACACAATATTGTTAGAAGCTTTGTCTGCAGGTACTATGACGTATTTTTCCTGGAGGTTTGTCAATGTTTTAGCAACAAGGGGATCATCAAATATGCTGGGCGTTCTAGTTTTCATAGATGTTTTCAAGCGCCGGATGCGATTCATGATTAATGACTTAATCGACCTGATCAAGTCTGACAATGTCTCCACATCTTCTTTTTCTTTCTTCGCCCACATTCTGGCATAGTCTTCAACTGTATACATCATAATTTTGAAATCAATAAAAACCGAAATATGTGTAAAAGCTGATAGAGAGCAAAATGTTTCTATCCACAGTTTCAAAAAAACAAACTATTGTTTTAAAATGAAAGCGTGTTTTTCTAGCATCAATGTAGCCACAACGATATTTTGTAAAAATAATCTATTATTACAAGGCCAAGACCCCTTAAGTTTATGGTCACTTTAGTATGGAATAGGTTGTTTCTGCAAATAATTTTTGAGGGGAAATTTGCAAAACAGAAAAATATAATAAAAAAAATCTGTAAATATCTCAATCATCTCATAAAAACAAGAACAGTGTGTGTGCATTTGATGTTGTTTCATGATAATTTTATTTGAATAGCGAATACAGGACGCCATATTGGAATCTTTACGTGTTTAAAGTCATCTGTCAGAAGAAATTCGCACTTCTTAACATTTGTTTCGAGTTGCTCTCAAAAACTTTTCTTATAAAAATATGAAATTTGTGGAAAGCAGACCGTGATATCGAACTAACGTTTGTATAAATACTATTGCAAATAGATAATCAGTGTGAATATTGATGCTGTGGTAAAATACATGACTTTTGAGACTTAAACAAATGTATTATTATTATACCAAAAAATCAATACATCAATCAATACAGTGTGGAGTTGGTAAAACAAAATTCCCCGTGGTGGAGATGTATGCTCTTCATTTTTCTTAGATATGGTGTACTTGTACATGAGATAATATCTCATGTGTACACTTTGTTCAATTACTATTATTTAAATTTATGTAAATTCTAAAACCAAAGGATTAACTCCCTCCATCGCAGTTTTGTCCTTAGCTATATTTGATATTACCGATTATTCGGATTTCGTTTCAAATTGGTTTTATGCATTTTTTATATTTTTTTAAAATCATGGATTTCCTTTTTTGGGTTCTAGTGCTGCTGATGAGGAATAAATTTCCGAAATGGCCATACAGCTCATTAAAATTATTGCAGTTGTAGTTAACATATGTGTTATGGTCTCATGTTCATTTACGCCATATCCTTTCGTTAAATATTTAATACAGGAGTTTGTCTTTTATTGCAGTGTGGAGTTGGTAAAACAATTCCCCGTGGTAGAGATGTATGCTCTTCATTTTTCTTATATATGGTGTACTTGTACATGAGATAATATCTCATGTGTACACTTTGTTCAATTACTATTATCTAAATTTATGTAAATTCTAAAACCAAAGGATTCACTCCCTCCATCGTAGTTTTNNNCTTAGCTATATTTGATATTACCGATTATTCGGATTTCGTTTCAAATTGGTTTTATGCATTTTATATATTTTTTTAAAATCATGGATTTCCTTTGTTTGGGTTCTACTGCTGCTGATGAGGAATAAATTTCCGAAATGGCCATACAGCTCATTAAAATTATTGCAGTTGTAGTTAACATATGTGTTATGGTCTCATGTTCATTTACTCCACATCCTTTGGGAAATAATCAATACCTTGAGTGCGAATCACTAATTCATGAACACTGTTGATCTTAGGGTGGTTTATATTGAATCTGTTGTAGAGCTTCAGGTTAATTGTTTTTGTCAATTAAATTTAATGAAAAAAATTGTTTTGTTTCAACAATTTTAAGTATGATATCAATTTCATAAATATTTTGATTTTTATGTGGTATATGTTTATTTCAATATGTCAAGAATCCAGTCACTCCGTCTAACTGGTATTTGAGAGATCGTTTCTCCCTTCAATTACACGAGAGTTCCTATCCGGAGAGTCCCGTATTAAGCCAACTTCTTTTCTTAGAATGTGGAAATCCGTTGGACTACGGGTATAAACCGGAGTATGGAAAAAGGTGTACCAGACGATTAAGTTACTACCATCTTGTAAGGTATTACTACGACAGCAAGCACGGAAAATGTTTACACTTTCACTACAGGGGATGTGGTGGTAACAGCAATAACTTCAGAAGTGAACGACAGTGTAAGAGCCGGTGTCACAGTGAGTGTTTTGTTATTTTTTAGTATATTCTTATTAAACCTCGTGATTATTTACAAAGAAATTAAAATGGCAAACTTATAGTTCAATAACTTATCAGTTTTTATTTGAAACATAATTATGCGCAAAATTTATCTTAAAAAAAAAGGGAAATCTGAAAAATAAATTGCAAATGGGCTTTTTTGAGCTACTCTGAAAATTTTCTATTTTTAAAAATATCAGATTTATATATTTGTAAAATTTCACACATCAATAAAAGCTTTTCCTCTGACTTCAAAGATTTATTGTAGGATAAAAAATAAAAACATGAAAATACCGAGATTGACGCAACGAGTTTACAAGACGTCAATGTGATTTTGATCGAAAGGCATAATAATTTGGTATACCGATATTGTGTATTTTTTTCAAAGTGTTATGAGATGTTGATAGCAATGTCAGGTTGTGGCTGGTACATGACAAATTTTGTATTCAAATTTGGCTTAACAAGCATATATATTCTTCAAAATTAAGTTTTGTTTTAATAACGACAATGATTTTAGATTTACATAGAAAGCACCAGTAAATATGACATAAAGGGATATAACTCTTTTACGGCACATATTTTTGCCCCTTTACATATTGTCGTAGGCCACAATATTTATAGGTTAAAATATTTTCAGGGCCACAATATATGCAGAAGCGACAATATGTGCCGTAACAGAATCCTTGATTTTTCGCAAAATCTTGTTGCTTTGTTAAAAAATTCAAATATTATATTTTGAGCCTTTTTGTTTGGACGTTGAAGAATAATAATAGCATTGGTCCATTTATAACTTCTACCGTGTATTTGTAGAGACATTGTCTCATGTGAATTTACTCCATATCCTTTCATTGTTAAACAAAATATGCACAGCTGGAAATATAGCGTACCGGATAATTCATTACACATTTTGAAGAAAATTACAATATAAAGGAGACGAGGATAATATCTCCATGAAATGATATTACCAAAAGTGGGAAAATCCAATAGACTTCTGAATGTGAAATATGATTTGAAACGAAGACATGTCTTCTATATATAATAAAACAATGTGTACAACTTTGGTAAGCAGTGCATGATGTAATTATTTTATTGATTTATTATGGACACATCCCTGATGAAAGTGACTGAATGAAATCTTAGTGTTGACCTTGCAATAAGTGCAGTTAACCAATGCATTATATCCTAGATACTCAAATTACAATATGGGTACATCATTATCAATATTTCATTTATCGGTGACATCCCCCGTAAAAAGTAAATCAAATAAAAAAAATTAATCAAATAAATGAAACATGTCAATAATTATAGTTTATTTCAAATTTGTAAACATAGATTATCTAATCTCTAGACTTTCTTTGATGTAAGTGTAAAAAGCTTAATGAAATTGATTGCAATTAACTGTACCAAGACGATTTTTAATCATCACATTACACATTTTTTTTGTAAATTACAAATAAATGCAAATATGTCAAAAAAATACTTCTTTTCTTGTTATTGGTTTGTATCCTCGTTAAATCCAATATCAGAAAAATGTTTTTGTTTTCAGTTGTTAAGAAAGTGAAAAGGTGTTACAACATCAGGCAGGTTAAAAATATATCTGTGTTTTCGTGATTACATTCACTCTCCTGCTTCATTTATTTTGTTTTATATTCAATATTTTACGAATGGATTATTATCATTCACGTTTATTACATGAAAGGATTATTATCATTCAACTCTATTACATGAAAATATGACACTTTTATTCTTAAAAAGTATTTTTATCAGTAATTTGTATCAATTTGCTTTTATTTCGTGAGGCAAATAATATCGTCAGTATTTGCTACTGCCCGAATACGAATAAAATATTTCCAAAAAGTATCTTAGGCCACTCCTACTTTGTCAATCAGCGTATCAAGTAAACCAAGAAATATACATCTACAACAACCATTAAGATCGCAAAAAATTCTTTTACAATCCACACTCAATTACCAGATTTCTTGAAAATTGATTTTCATGTTTTTAAAATTTGTTCTTTCAACTGACTTAATTGATTATCGATAAAAAGGAATAATTAAGTGAGGTTTCTGTTACTTTAAATATTGTCTCCAATAATAGACTCGTCCACAAGTGGGATCGTCCATTATTGTCGCCGATATTTTCTAGTATAAGAAACAAAACTTCCATTATTTATTTATACTGAATACTGGAATAAATATCATGAAATTATAAACAGCAACGCTACCATTGTGATTGGTGTGTTTGTTTAAATTCACCTTTTTGATGGTTTAAATAGATTATAACATTAGAACAATGCACATATTTGAGTTGCGACTATGGCCCTTCTCATGTGTAATTTTGCAATATAACACGGAAAAAAATGCCCGTCGGATCCTCAAAATTATAATGAATAATTAATATTTTATTACCAAATTAACATACTAGTATTCTCAATTAAAAAAAAATAAAATAATAATGATAATAAATGACTGAACAAAATGCTAATATGATTTAAAAAAGATGTTTAAATTTCATATAGGAAAAATGAATGGATATGGAGTGAATGTACATGTGACAAAAACGCACACGATACATAGAGAACTCCAGTTTATCAAGGACAGGGCTTTTATTCCTGTCTACATCTTGATTTCGCCTGAGGATATTCAACTAGAGGTGAACAATATTCACCCCTCAAGCGAGAACAAGAAGGCCCCTAGCGTGCACTTAAGCGGTATTCTTGACAAAAATTATATCAAGGTCACTCCCTTGCTCTCAACCCGCCATGGAGTGCCAACTTGGGCGATGCTCAGGGTTATCCAGCTGAAAGCACCAGGGTTACAAGAAGAGAATAAAAATGTTGAGCAACATCGATCGCAGCTTAAATATGTCATTGAAGCAACATATGTCGGGAGCGGTCAATGAGAAAAAAGTAAAATCGGGCAATGTATGCCTACAAATATTTGTCATTAAGTAGCCCGACGAAAGACAAAAATAAGGACAAAAACAACATTGATAGACAACACGGGGCACATCGAAATAGATGTAGGCAAACCTTGCAGTGTAACTTTGGTTGAAAGGGCAAAAATNAACTCCAGTTTATCAAGGACAGGGCTTTTATTCCTGTCTACATCTTGATGTCGCCTGAGGGTCTTCAACTAGAGGTGAACAATATTCACCCCCTCAAGCGAGATCAAGAAGGCCCCTAGCGTGCACTTAAGCGGTATTCTTGACAAAAA
This sequence comes from Modiolus philippinarum, assembly GCA_002080025.1. Classification (NCBI taxonomy): domain Eukaryota; kingdom Metazoa; phylum Mollusca; class Bivalvia; order Mytilida; family Modiolidae; genus Modiolus; species Modiolus philippinarum. The sequence goes on from MJUU01045493.1 coordinate 21,249, forward strand.
TTATATCAAGGTCACTCCCTTGCTCCCCACCCGCCATGGAGTGCCAACTTGGGCGATGCTCAGGGTTATCCAGCTGAAAGCACCAGGGTTACAAGAAGAGAATAAAAATGTTGAGCAACATCGATCGCAGCTTAAATGTGTCATTGAAGCAACATATGTCGGGAGCGGTCAATGAGAAAAAAAGTAAAATCGGGCAATGTATGCCTACAAATATTTGTCGTTAAGTAGCCCGACGAAAGACAAAAATAAGGACAAAAACAACATTGATAGACAACACGGGGCACATCGAAATAGATGTAGGCAAACCTTGCAGTGTAACTTTGGTTGAAAGGGCAAAAATGGTCGTGTGTACAGATTATAATATTTTAGTAAAAACAATGAAAATATTGAACAGCCAAATTGAAAAAATAAATGAATGAGTAAACGTGTGAGAAATTCTCACACGGACAATCACGCCATAACTGTAATATTATAAGAGCATACATCTCAAGCACGGGGAGACTTTCTACGGACTCCACGGACTCCATATGTTTATTACACTCTTATCCAACAATGCATATACTATTTTATCGAAAACTGTGTTTTTGTTTGATCGAAACATTTTTTTTCTTTTTTCCAGAGAAATACTGTTATAAATGTCCAACGGACTTTGAAGGAAACTGTGGTGGTAAATCTAAAGATGGATTGTACAGTGGTGGATGTGCCCAAGATGACTGCAAATGTGCAAAGGGATATAAATGTTGTAAAATTAACTGTACCAATTATAAAGGATATTATGGATATGAGTGTGTACATGCTAATAAAGGTGAGGATTATTTAAACATTTTACTTCTAAACAACAATTATTAGACTTGTGCAAAGTTTATACCCCCTGGTTGAACTGTGTATTTATTATTTTTCTTCTTCTTTGGTCTCTGATGAAACTTTGTTGAGAACGACACCATCACTTTATCTGTAAATGCAATCACGTGGTACCGACAATTCACGATGAAATAATACGCTTCCCGCCAAATCATAACGGTCGAGGAATATAACTTTCAATATTTTGGTTTAAGGATGTTCAATGGTCACGTTTTGATATTTCTGTCAGATTTTCGAACTTCTCTGGTTTTGTCCATTCAAACGTCTTATAATGTTTTGCCATCCAACCTCTAATTTCATTAGATAATTTCATAAAATCCATCTTTAGCAGCCTTCTGACAAAAATTTCTTTAAATCTTAATTCTTTTGTCCAGTTCGATCATAAGTTAAACATTGCTTATGTTAAACCTGTGAAAAAGAGGAGTTAAGTTTCCCGCCATTTTCCATCACTGATAGTCTTAAAAAAACGACATCAGCAAACTGTCAATTGTTGTCTCTTAAATTTCTTCTTTTTCAGTTTGCTAAAACAATAATTTTTTATGCCCACGGATCTTTTACGCTTCGATCGGAGGCATATTGTTTTTGCCTTGTCTGTCTGTTCTTCTGTCTGTCTGTATGGTCGCAACTTTAACCTGGCTAATAACTTTTGAACCAGATGTGATGGGCCCTTCATATTTGGTGTGTATATTGATCAACTAAAGCTGAACAGCAAATTTTGCTGAGGTCAGGTCAAAGGTCAATGTCATATAGGTCAAAAGGTCAAAATTTATATTTTGCTATAGAACATTAATTACAATTGCTAAGGGCTTGATATTATATATGTGAATAGATCTAATGCAGCTTAGTACAAAACCACCAAACAAATGTGTTTCAGGTCAAAGGTGACGGCCAGTGAGTACAAATTTGAATTTTTTTACAAAAACTTTAATATTACCTGCATTTTCTCAACCTGATATGATAGGACCTTCATATTTGGCTTGTATATTGATCATTTCAAGCTATAAAGCATTGTATAAATTTCACTAAGGTCAGGTCAAAGGTCAACTTCACAAATGTCAAAATGTCAAAGTTTAGATTTTGCTATAATTCGTTAATTACAATTGTCAGAGGCTTGATATAGATATACATGCGTTTAGTACAAATCCACCAAAAAAATTGGGCCAGGTCAAACAAAGGTCAAGGTAATTGATTGCAAATTTGAAAACTTTGGCAAAAACCTTAACATTGCCCATATCTTGAAATATATGAGAGGGACCTTCATATTTGGTCTGTATATTGATCATATGAAGATGAACAGCATTAATTAATTTCAGTCAGGTCAAAGGTCGAGGTCACAGATGTCAAAAGGTCAAAATCTAGATTTCGCAATTGCTCTTTAATTACAACTTATAGAGGCCTCATATTCTGTGTATGAATAGATTTAATTGCACTTAGTACAAATGTAAATTAAGTCTTAATTTCTAGTGTATTTTGCAATTTTTACCATTAGTTTTTTAATGTAGATATGGGTGTTACCGGGAGCATAGTGTTTAGCAAACATATCTTGTTTTAAAATCAAAACTGTTTTTAAATTTATCAGCTAACATTCGTAAAACTTCATATAATTTCTTGCAAAAATGTGACATCCGGGTACAATTTAAGTAAATCTGTAAATTAAACAAAGTTCACAGACCTTATATTGCGCATTTAATATGCAAGGGTTGTCCGTTAAGTTCGTGAGCAAGGATAAATAAAAATGAAAACAACGTTTTATATATTTATATTTTTTGCATGTTCGTAAACCTTAACCTGGTATGAATTTAGATGTGTGAAATTTGATGCAATCTTGCATGCAAAATTGCAAATTTGAATTCGTAAAAAGCCCCGAAATAATGACCCAGAGCACAGCGAATATTACCTGTCAAAAGCATTATTTTATGTTTATTGGTTTGTGGATATGTTATAAAATTCACTGAATTGTCAAGTGATATTATATCCAACATCAAAATTGCAAGATTTAAACTTCCAAAGATTTGAAAAGGTAAATCAAATTTTAGAAAACTTGACGTTTTTATGAAAACGCGGAGCACTGAGGTGGGTCGAATTTGTTCAGACATCGGGAAACATCCCCAAATACCAACAAATATCAATAAAAAAGGATGGTAACGTGCGTATTCATTAATATTCAAGTGGTAAAAACATTTTTGTACAAAAGGACCACTTTCACTAAAAGGCTAGATAATATTTGCAAAACATGTAACTGCAAATACGAGTTTTTATAGTCGTTGACTATGATCGCCTACTATCTGTCAATGACGTTGGGAGATTATTTGAAAGTTAAAAAATCTATCCCCAAGAAATTATATTAAATTGCTTTACTATTTCAAAAACTGGAAACCGCAAAAGTTCTGAATTTGTTGAATTGCAAATTTTTCATGAAATGTTAACTGCAAAAAATAGGACGTCAACGTCAACATTTTGCGAGTTTGTGCTTTGGGTCTATGATATTAGTCTATTTTTTTATTTGACATAACAATTACTAGTGATTTCATTGCGATGATATTTTGCATACTATATTGTAACTGAAAATATTAATTATTTTACATTATCGTTATTTTGCAATTTTCATTTAAATTGTAGACGAACTTTACGGACATCCCTCGTAATTAATTATTGTAAGTAAATGAAAATATTAATACTTTCGAACATTAATTTACATCATGCTCAATCCTATTATAATATGGTTATTCCACAGCATAATATAATATCATATGTTTTGTTTTATTCCTTTTTTCTGCAGTTACATGTGTCAACGGTGGACATGAATATAACGAAGAAATCAAAGTCACAGAACTTTACAGTCCTCATAAAGAGGAAATCAACAATGTATATTATCCTAGAGGTGATTGTTCTGGTAATTATTCGGGTGATTATTCCGGCGATTATTCTGGTGATTATTCTGGCGATTATTCCGGTGATTATTCTGGTGATTATTCAGGTGATTATTCGGGAGATTATTCCGGTGATTTTTAGGAATAATATTTTGATGATTTTCTGGATATTTTGCAGGTTATTATTCTGAAGATGGTACATACTAGCTCAAACTAAAGATGAACCTATACCTATTCCTTTGCGGGATAAAAATAGATAAATAACATATATAGTATGTCGTTGTTATATTCTAAAAAAATGGTGAATGGTTTATAGCTCTCAGCTTTTTTAATAACACACAACCTAATGTTATAAATAGTCAAAAATATATATTAATGAATACGATAGAAACCAAAACAAGTGCATAGTAAAAACTCTTCAATACTGATAAAATATTTAGGAGGCCAAAAAGAAAAAGAAAACAAGGCTAAAGTAGGCATGTTATATGCATTTAAATACTAAACAACGACTCCATCATTGTTCTTCACGATATGGTTCTCTTCCCAGTTTGTAGGTTTAAAAGCTTTTTTTCTGTCTGTTGCTATGTAGAATAACCTCAAATATTATGTTTATTTCCAATCTGGAGAGTTCGGTTTGAGCCACATTTTTGGCTCCTTTTCTAATTCCCCCCATTTCTCGGTTTTTCCCATTTTCAACATTGTTACATTTGAAAATAAAATTTAAAATCGACATACACACTATCGGCCAAGTACGAATCGACGAGATCATTATTCTTGTAAGCAATATAGTGATACATATATAATCAACAATAATTTTTTCTTGATTATAGAGCAGGGTTTAATTTGTGTGTTCCGTAACATTACAATGTTTCTGTTTCACAAATGAGAACAGATATCTTTCGGTAGATCCAGAGTTTGTTACCGGACTGACTTACACTGACTGAGAACTTTTCACTGGCAGTATGATGGGTGCCACGCGTGGACCAGTTCATGCTTACCCTTCCGGAGCACCTGATGATACATCAGTTTTTACAGGGGATCACATTGCTAGTGCTTTAGTTTTGTGGCGTTCTTATTTATTTCTGTTTATTTGTTTTGTCTTTGTCGTACTGTCTCAATTCGTGTTGCTGTGAATTGCCGTGATTTTGGATTTATGATATAAGAATATCCCTTTCCTTGTTCTTGCTTCGGTATTCGTTTCCCGATGTATTCCGTAAAGTTATAATTAGGCGTAACAAGTTTTTCCGTCATAGTATTTACATTAGTTGGGAACAGTAGGGAAACAAAAATGCAAACAAAAGTCCTAACTGTGCCTTTTAAGGAATTTTTTTAAGATCACTTGCACATCAAGTTTTATAAGATCTAAATGACTGATCTTCTCAACGCTATCCTTTTCTGATTTTTATATTTTCACTGCAAGATTAAATAATGGAAATATAAATTAGTTTGAAATTCAAGGATCGTTTTAGATCATTTTAATTTTGAGTATTGTAATTTTACCAAACTGTAGCAAAATTGTTTTAAAAGATAAAAAAAACCAGAGGCTACGACAGAGCCTGTATCACTCATCTGACAAAATGCATCCATACGATGCCTTTACAAACGATGTTGGCATTTATAACTGTCTAATATAGCTGGATTTGAAGAAATTATGCAATAGTCATGAAATTTAAGAAAAACAAAATGGTGCAAATCTTCAACATATACTGAAGCATTCCTGCAAGTTTAGTTGCAAAGTGCCAAGCGGTTAAGGAGGAGATGCGGATAATGCTTAAATTTTTTTTAGCCATACAGACGGACGCAAGACGACGGAAAGTGATACCTATGTGTCGACCCTGCAATAGGTGCAGGCGACACAATGAAGGTCCTTTTTTCATACTTTGGTTTGAATTCGTAAAGTATGTTAAAATAAAAACTATGAAACATTAATGTGTTAACAGACGACAGACGCAAATTATGACAAAAGCCAACCGAAACTATCGCCAAATGAGCTGAAAATGGCAAAAATAAAGAAAGGACAAAAAGAAAGCATTTCAAAATTATTGCAATCTTTTATTTATATTTTCATGAGCGACTTTCTCAATTGACAAAATTGTTTCTCTATGACCTCCTTATCAACAAAGGCTTCAAAAATTTGCGTCTCATACGACCATCAAGGGTTAGATATCAGTCCTTATAGAAAAAAATGAAGTGTCGGTCTGAACTCTAATTCAAGATTCTTTTTTTTTTACTTAATACTTGGATGTTCATTTCTTGCAGCTGTCTACGACCCTAAAAATAGCAATAGCTGTAGAGTTGCTACCGAACTTAACCGCGATGGAAATAGAGATTTGGGTACCCATTAACCGGTTTAACCCTACCGCTGGCTTTTGCT
>MJUU01045493.1:35424-46340 GCA_002080025.1 Modiolus philippinarum
AGAACAAAGGATAGTGTAGTGACTATTTATAGACTACTACTATAAACATTCGAACATTCGATCATTTATCGTATTTCCATAAACATTCGATCATCTATCGTATTTCTGTCTAAGTATTGCTCACTGACAATGGTACGTGTGTTTATTACGGTGATGGTATTATGATTAAAAAACAATCTCAAATTACAAAATATATTTCGAAAATGGATGATACTAACAAATCATCAGAGGGAACAGTTTTTACTGATAAACCAACTATCTCGAAAGAAAATCCATATAAAAGACTTCATTCATGTTTATCTAGTGATTCAGGTGACCATAGTATTTGTATCGAAAGTGAACTCGATGAGATTAATAAAACCTTAAAGGACGTAGTTAAAAAAGACGACATAGAAACAATGGTAACATCAGTTATGAGTAAACTTTTAGATAAGTTTAAAAATGAGATTAAAAAGGAGATAATCCTAGAAGTAGACTCAAAGCAAGAAGTTATGAAGAATGAGTTTAATGCTAAAATAGAGGCACTGGGCAGAAAAATTGATACTATAGAAATAGAAAAAAGGACACTGTTAGAACGTAATGCAAGCCTACACAAAGAAAACAGAAAGATGAAGGAGGAAATCGAGAATATTAGTAAAATGGCAGTAGAGAGTAGAAGATTGGGAAATTGGAACGAACAATATTCCCGAAAGAAAACGATCAAGATATACGATTTTCCGGAAAACAGAGGTAAGAAACTTCCACAAACAGTTTTAGAAACAATGAGCGAAACAGTGAATCTTAAAATAGACCCATCACAAATAGTAGCGATGCATCGAATCCCCGGGAAGTTGGGAAAACCAAGACCTGTGCTAGTAAAGTTACTCCTGATGGAAACAAAAATCGAAGTTCTTCGAAAAAGGAAAGAAATAAAAGACAAAGTGAAAGTTCGAATAGGAGATGACATCACAAAATTGAACCAAGAACTCTTAAGCCGTCTTCATAACAGTGAAAAAATTACATCTGCTTGGTACTTCAACGGGCACATTTATGGGACGGATGAGAAGGGCGACCGACATAGATTTGACATCTTTGATAATATCGAGCAGAAACTGGGATAAATTAACCGTGTCAAAGAACACTGCCAATTACATGGTTTATCTAAATTCACTGTATTAAAATTAAACTTGAAACATATGTTTATTATTATTCGAAGTCTTCCTTTTATGCTCATGCTTGACATGAAGACTGTGTTTATATTGTAAAAAAACTGTTTACATCCATTTAATTCATCTATTATATGCTTCTGTGAAATAATGAAGAATTGTTATTCTTTTAGTTTCAAGGTAACCATTAATATTTCAACTGTTGATTAAGATTTATTTTTTATATGTCTGCACCAATTTGCATAGGAATAAAAAGCGGAGAATAATGATATCCGTACCGGAAACGTCCATATTTTGAATCCAATTTAAACTTCCGGTTTCATCAGAACACGATGGTGTGCTAATAGAGCTCGCTAATACTAGCGCAAAAACCTGGAAATCAGGGGTCAAAATATGTAAAAGTAAGCAAAATTTTTATCTTTCCATTTATTTGAGCATGTAAATACGAAGTTCGTATGTTACATGTGCTCCCAGACTCCCTTGCTTACAGTGTTACTGCTACTACCCTGGGTCACCCCATCCGTTCCATACCATAGTATAAAACTAGAAAGTTAAATCCAATGGTCTAATAAGAACATGTCCCATTTATTGTATTTGATCCCAAAATAGTTTTGAATTAATCATAGCCTACTTGTTTACAGTATTATTGCCAATACAATTGTACACTGGGTCACCCATCAATTTGATACGGATTATGACATGTACATACCCAAGAAAGTTATACCAAATGGTTTAAAAATTGTATGTCGCATTTATTGAAATTACACCAAAAACTGTTCAAATTTGTCTATAACATAGACCATTTCATTTAGAGTATTAATACCATTTCCATCCATTCGCTATGGATTATAACATACCCTAGAAAGTTTAAACCAATCGTTCAACAAACTCTGCCAAAAGTGTTCGATTTACCCTTTATATAGACACCTGTACTTACAGTAATACAATTGTACACTTGGCCTACCCGTTTACTACTGATTTATTAAACACCGTAGAAAGTTTAACCCCATGAGTCAACAAGCCTCATGACTTGTCTATTGTCACTAAATCAAAACTTGTTTGAATTAATTTTTTACATAGAGGCTAAATTTATTCGAGTCATGCTATGTCAATGAAAAGTGCACAAAATATAAAATGCACAAATTTCATCTTATTTTGTTCTTTCTTTGAATTACCTATAAAATATGCATAATGCTTTGCTGAAATATTATATCATTATGAATGACAAATACTAGATATGCCCGCACTGCCATGCTTGTGTGATTAAGATATATATACACAAAGGCCTCTATAAACCAAACAAAAAATTGAGATATGCTGTTTCAAGACTTTTGAAGTTTTGTCATTGATTTTCTACGTAATGGTCTAAATAATATAACCTCAGTAACATTATTATATGCTACATATATGTTTTTGTATAGTTTGGAAGACTACAACGTGTACATTTAAATTATTGCTTATAATATATATAATCATTTTTAGTACTTTACCCGTTGATTAAAAAAAAATATATATTTAAGCAAGTAAAGTTTAAATAAGAAAAAGAAGGGAAACGGGGAATGTGTCAAAGAGACAACGACCCTAAGGGGATCAATAACAACTCAAAGCCAATGTATACTTAACCCTAGTTACTATATAGTGCAAATACATGATACACAGGTACAGTTTGTAACTGATAGACAATACTATAGTGTTATTAAATGGGTATTTTCATATTAATCCTGTATAATGTCCAAGTACAGTCGTATTGGGTTGAGGTCACCTGTATTGGCCCGAGGCGAAGCCGAGTGCCAATACAGGTGATCGAAACCCAATACGACTGTACGAGGACATTATACAGAATTAATATGAAAATAACCATTTTATGACACCTTTATTAACTGATGACTTAAAATTTCAGGCATTACCTTTACCAATCTTAATTACAGGATGCAAATTTCAATATAACAAAGTCAAGGCAATATAAAAAAGACTTCTATTGAATTTTCAACTTGTAGTAGAAAAAAGTATTGCACTATCATGTTGTTTACAAATCCTTATAATCTGGTGTTGTATCAGTCGTACAAGCTGAAACGGGATGCGGCTGACGAGTACTATTTTTCTGCTGACAAGTATTATATAAGTGTAAGCACAGTGTTAATATTTGGAACGTTATCAAAGGAAATCTTCGGGTTGTGCTGTGTTTATTTTTTATTCCCACTCTCAGAGATTAAAATCAATAGACAAAAAGAAAAAAAAGCTAACATATGCGAGAAAGACACAGAAAACAGAGTGTAACTAAACCAATATGGCTGATTCATTTATACAGGGCATTTGCCCTGTATTAATTTTAATACAGGCATCTGCCCTGTATAAATTTCTATACAGGGCATTTGCCCTGTATAAATTCTATGTGTCAAAAACTTCCGGTTATAGTAGATGGGCAAATCACACTGTATTTTAAGTCATCAGTTAATAAACAGGTATATTACATATTGTAATTAATAAATAAGGCTTAGTGTACATGTATACCTTGGTATTTACAACATGTAAGTTAGTTTTTGGTTTATTGGCAACTATATAACTTAAAAGATGTGAAGGGCATATGGGCATAATGTCTGTCCGTCTGTATGAAGGGCTTATGTCTGTCCGTCTATATGAAGAGCATATGTCCATCCGTTGTGAAGGGTATATGGGCATATGTCTGTCCGTCTGTATGAAGGACGTATGTCTTTGCATCTGTATGAAGGGTATATATCTGTTCGTTTTAACTTGAAAGCTGTGAAGGGCATATGTCTGTCAATCTGTATGAAGGGCTTATGTCTGTCCGTCTGTATGAAGGGCATATGTCTGTGCATTTTAACACAACAGCAGTTAATGGCACATGGGCATATGTCGGTTTGTCTGTATGAAGGGCTTATTGTCTGTCCGTGTTTTTTTTTTCGTCTGTACACAGCACACACATTAGTCTTTATTTAACTATCCGTCTGTATACAGTTTTTTTTTCCAAGTTAAGTCAACCATCAACCATAATGATTTCCGTTACATAAGCCTTAAAATATATCTTAGGCTTGAACAAATCAAAGTAACCTTGGTATTTAGCTTCCATTCCTTATGGATTATTATAATATGTTGCAAAGATATTCTGGCAAATAAACCACCTCGATTATTGTTGGCTTACTCATTGGAGAGTGACTCTTATACTATGCCTTAGTGACTTTTGTAGAATCTTGTTTTTGTTATGCTCCGCCCATGAATGTGGAAGGGGCATATAGTGTTACCATTGTCCAAACGTCCAGTTAAGTCTTGCGTTGAGGTACATTTGTCAGAAACTGTAAGGTATAGAACAATTATATTAGGCCAGTAGGTAGATCTTTGATAGTACTACATAGTTCACTAGGCAGTTTGACTCTTTGACCTACATTTCATGGTTGAGTGACTGTAATTAAGTTTTACATGTAAGTCCATTTCTCGACAACTACACATTATGAGACAATTGTGTTTCGTCAAATTTATTGCCTTGACGAGTGCTACCCAGGTCATTGACATTTGGGTGGCTTTGACCTACATTTTACGCTTCAGTGACTTTGGTTGAGTTTTGCGTTAAGTTCTATTTCTCAACTGCTACACATTAAAAGACAATTGTGTTTCATCAAATTAATTGTCTTGATGAGTACAAAACGAATCATTGACAATTGGGTGGCTTTGACCTGCATTTTGCGCTTCAGTGACTTTGGTTGAGTTTTGCGTTGAGGTCCATTTCTCAACAACTACACATTATAAGACAATGATGTTTCATCAAATTAATTGTCTTGATGAGTACTACACAAGTCCCTGATAATTAGTTGGCTTTGACCTATATTTTGCGCTTCAGTGACTTTGGTTAAGTTTTGCTTTAAAGTCAATTTCTCAACAACTACACATTATAAGACAATGATGTTTCATCAAATTAATTGTCTTGATGAGTGCTACACAAATCATTGACAAATAGGTGGCTTCGACCTACATTTTACGCTTCAGTGACTTTGTTTAGGTTTTGCGTTAAGGTCAAATTCTCAACAATTAAACATTATAAGACAATGATGTTTCATCAGATTAATCGCCTTGATTAGTGCTGCCCAAGTCTTTCACAATTGGGTGACTTTGGCCTACATTTTACGCTTCAGTGACTTTGGTTAACTTTTGCATTTAAGGCTGTTCCCCAATGACTAAGTATTGTAGCATTATGATATCTCACTGTAATATGAGAACTTCCTGCTTCAGCAAGCATTGGGTATCCATGACCTACATTTTATGCTTGAACGACTTTGTTAAATTTTTGGGTTTAGGTCCACTTCTAAGCAACTACACACAACATTCCATCACAATTGTATTGACAGAGGATTTATTTTATGCCCAATTGACTTAGGTTATCTTTTGCGATAAACTTATTGGCGGGGCATCTGTGTCTTACATACACAATCTCTAGTTTTTTAATCACTGCTGGTATAATGATATTGAAATTTGATGAATATCCTTCAATTTAATGAAAGGTCAGTGACCTTAACCTTGACCTTTAGTAAGCTTTTAATGACGCAGTGATATATGGTTTATGATAGTTAAGTAGTAAATTTTGAACTTGATTTTGTACTTTAGCACGATAGTTTTGATATTTTTGTTAAGAAAGCTTTAGTCATATATTTACATAGCTGGCACAATAAACTCTTGTTGAGACCTTTAAAATAGTCAATAATGAACCTCCAATCTTTTGTGTTTGTTTTCCTTTTGTTGCATACAAATTATTTAAGTCTTTTTTACAAACTAAATAAGAAAAATATCGATGTATGCATATACAATGTGGGGGGAGGCATTTTGTTATACATAAATGTAACTGGAACATTATATACATCATATATACATTATATTTTTATAAAAGTAGAAGTCTTAAAAGAAAATGTTTTACTTTGTTTGAGTTCATGCACTGAAAATATCGCAGGTAGATATAAGTCTTATAATTATGTAACATGGCATTGCAATACATGCCATATATATAGAATTCATGTACCTTTAAATATATGTCAGAAATAACAATTGGTTCAGTAAACTGCAGGGGTTTGGCAGATCAGACTAAACGCTATGATATATTTACAAAATGTAAAGAAATGTATGACATAATTATATTGGTAGATACGCACTGTTCGGTTGAAAATGAAAAAAAAAATGGTTACATGAATGGGGATATGAAGCAAGATTCAGCTCTTATTCCGGCAGAAGCAGAGGAGTAGCAATCTTATTTAAAAATTCTTTTGAATTTAAGATAAATCAAGAAATTATAGATGTACAGGGTAATTATATAATATTAGATATAACTATACAAGACTATAGGTTAACTTTAGGTGCCCTGTATGGTCCAAATGAGGACAAGCCCGACTTCTTTCAGAAATTGGAGGATCAAGTTACTCTTTTAGGCAATACATCTGTAATATTAGTTGGTGATTGGAATGTTGTCCAAGATTATGATACAGATACTGTAAATTATGTCTAAAAAAATAACCCTAAAGCATATTCAAAACTTGCTGAGATGAAAGAAAATCTTGATTTGGTTGATATTTGGAGATTAAATCATCCAAATACAAAACGTTATACCTGGAGGGGACCTAATAGAAAACAGGGGAGATTAGATTATTTCATGATCACATCTGACATTGAGTCATTTGTTGTGGCATCAGATATTGGAGTCAGTTATAGGTCTGACCATTCACCTATCAGTCTTAAAATTAAATTCATAGATCAAGCTAGAGGACCAGGTACTTGGAAATTTAATAATAGCTTGTTACATGACTTTGACTTTGTTAATAAAATCAAAGAAATTATAAAAAATACGGTTTCAGAATGGAATATGAGTTTCTCATATGAAACATCATTGTCTTATAATGTTAGACGCAACTATAGACTCAGACAATTTAGAGAAGGAATATTCTGTTGACAGCCATCTATTATGGGAGACTATTAAAATGAAAATGTGGGGAGTGACAATATCATATAGTTCTTAGTTAAAAAAAGAAAATAATAAGTTAGAAAAAAAATTATTTGAAAAATTAACATCATTAAATGATGCTGCCAACCAAGCAGCAGAAAATTCTACTAACTCAGAGGCATTATTAGAAGAAATCAACGAAGTTGAAAAGGAGATAAGAATTATTCGTGATAAAAGAGTGAATGGTATTATTACTAGAGCTAAGGCTAAATGGCAAGCAGAGGGTGAAAGAAGTTCTAGATACTTTTGTAATTTAGAGAAGAAACATTATGTGGAAAAAATAATTTCAAAACTAGTAGTAGATAATGAGTGAAATGTAACCGATTCTCAAGAAATTTTGACAGAACAAAGAAAATTTTATCAAATATTATATACTAGTTCAAATCCAAAATTAGAAAATGTACATGAAACTCTGTTTTTAAATAATGATAATTCATTCATAACAAAACCTTCAGAAGAGGAAGTGTGCTCCTGTGAAGGGAAAATTACCTTACAGGAATGTCATAATGCTTTAAAAAATATGAAAGATTTCAAGTCCCCTGGTATAGATGGCTTTACAGCAGAATTTTATAAATTTTTTTGGAATGACATCAAATGTTTTTTATTGAATAGTTTAAATGAAAGTTTGGAAAAGAGTAAATTTTCAATAAGTCAGCGTCAAGGAATGATAGTATGCCTACCCAAGGAAGGTAAAGATAAATGTTTAATGAAAAACTGGCGACCTATCACACTCCTTGGAGTTGACGTAAAGTTAGCATCTACTTGTATAGCAAATAGACTTAAACCTTTATTACAAAATATTATAAGTCAAACTAAGAAAGGTTTTTAAAGGGAAGATATATAGGTGAATGTATTAGAATTATTATGGATCTTATCGAAAAATCTGAGGAGGAAAAAATCCCTGGTCTTCTAGTGTTAATTGATTTTGAGAAAGCTTTTGATATGGTTGAGTGGTCTTTTATTGAAAAAACTCTTGAATTTCATGGATTTGGGCCATCACTGAAAGCATGGATACAGGCACTTTACTGTGATATTTCTAGTACAGTCACAAATAACTAAATACCGAAGTTACCGTGGCCACTTGTCACCCTTCTTCTCTTTGGAGAGAGGGGTGAGACAAGGGGACCCTTTATCTCCTTACTTATTTATTTTAGTCTTGGAGTTACTAAGTGCAGCACTTAAAAATGATCAGAATATAGGGGGTTTAAAAATTGATAGCTCTGAATACCTGTTGAGCCAATATGCAGATGACTCTTCACTGACGTTAGATGATGATCCAAAATCTCTTTAACAATCATAATATATTTTTGAACGCTTCTCTGAATGTGCCGGACTAAGAGTGAACCTTGATAAAACTGAGGCAATATGGATAGGTTCAAAAACTGGATCAAACGAGCATATTTTGCCAAATATAAAATTGTCATGGAATGAATCTGGAAAATTCAAATTGTTTGGAATTAATTTTAATTTGTTTGAAAATGATAAGACATCGTGCAATTTTTTTGAAAAAATAAAGAAGCTAAAGTCTGTATTAAACATGTGGTCTTACAGAGATTTAACCTATATTGGTAAGGTTACAGTAATAAAAACCTTAGCTTTGCCATTACTAGTCCAGTGTTACCTAACCCACCAGAAATACAACTCATACTTTTTAAGTTTATATGGAATAATAAACCTGATAAGATTAAAAGAAATGTAATGATAAATGACTTAGAAAATGGAGGTTTGAAAGTGCCACATATTCAGTCATTTTGTTATTCATTAAAATTATCATGGCTTCATAAGCTCCTTGACCCGTTAAACCATTCTCCATGGAAAACACTTTTATTGAGTTCTTTAGAAAAATACGGGGGTGATAAAGTTTTAATGTTGAAAAAAGAAGGAAAAAAAGAAGGAATTGAGAAGATATCAAGAAAATTGAATTTGTTTTGGAGAGATATTTTTATTAATTACTCAAAACTACTAGAATCTGATACGGGGGTTGCATATGAGGATCCAAAAGATATTTTATCACAACCATTGTGGGTGAATCAGGATATAAAGATTAAAGAAGAGACGACTATTAATATAAAATACATAAATAGAGACATATTTTTTATAAATGACTTATTTTCAGAAAATAAGACTTTTTACACATATACAGAATTTATCAATAAATTTGATCAAGATCTTTCAACAAACTTTATTGAATTTTATAGCATCCTCAGTGCAATCCCAGCAGACTGGAAAAAACTTGTGATTGGGAATGACAAATTAAATGTGGTGGAAAATATGTTAGTGAAAAAATTAAAAGACAGTTCTAAAAACAATAAGTACTTTTATCAGCTTTACAAGGAGCATATTAAAGAAATCTCTATTAAAGCTCAGGAAAAGTGGATAAATGACTTAGAAATAAATGAGATAAAAAATTGGGATGAAATTTATATGTTACCTTTTGTAATAACAAGAAATACACAGTTACAAAATTTCCAATTTAAATTGCTTCACAGGATACTTATAACAAATATTAAATTGTACAAATATGAGTTGAAGGAAACAGAGTTGTGTACCTTCTGCTTTGAGACACCAGAAACCTTGAAACGTGTTTTCTGGGAATGCAGATATACAAAAAATTTTTGGCTATCAATTGTTAGTTTTCTTCAAGAACACAATGTGGCATTGAACACAAATGCCACAAATGTACTTCTTGGTATTGGGGCTGACAGGGAGTAAGACTGTACAATACAGAATATTATTTTGATTTTAAAATATTATCTATACATATGTAGATCAAAAAATAATTTACCATGCACAAAAGGTGGAATAGAATTTTTGAAATATTATATGTATATTGAAAAGAAATCTAGCCTGTTCCTAACCTCTGCACAAAGGAATTTTATTAATAAAAAATGGTTGCCCTTGGAAGGTTTTTTCAGTGGATGAACTCAAAAACAAAGTTAAAGAAAGCTAATTTATATAAATAAATTACATAACTGTAATATTCATACAGAATATTAGAATATTTGTTTTCTGTCTGTCTGTAATGTATACATTTATTTGGATATATGAACTGTCAATATTTTAGTGTTCTATTTATATGTTCATGATGTTTTCAGTTTCAAAAATAAAGAATTACCAAAAAAAAAAAAAAAAATTGCCAAATGTCACCTCCGGGGATCGAACCCGGGACCTCTAGCACTTCAGCCAGCCACCTCACCGAATGAGCTAAAGAACTGTTCCGTTAGCTCAGTCGATTTTTACTGGCTTTATATCTACTACCTACTAGAACGTAGGTAGGCTGTCCTGTCACACAGGATAAAATATAATATTGACAAATTTCAGTAGAGTATCAGACATGTAAGGGGGTTTAATAGGTCAATGTAAAAGTTTCTACTCATTTTGACGGGTGCCACGCATGGAGCAGATCATGCTTACCCTTCCGGAGCACCTCAGTTTTTATAGGGGTTCACACTGCTAATGCTTTAGTTTTGTGGCGTTCTTGTTCATTTTTGTTTATTTGATATGGCTTTATTATACTGTCTCAATTCGTGTTGCTGTGAATTGCCGAGATGTTGGATTTATGATTTTAGAATTTCCCCTTTCCTTTTCTTGCTTCGGTATTCGTTTGCCGATGTATTTGTTCAACCAGCCGTAACTAATGCTTTTCCAAAATTAGACCCACTGACAGTGTGACGGGTGCTGTGCACAGAGCAGAACATGCTTACCCTTCCGGGACACCTGATGTCACTCTTGTTTATTGAGAGTTCATACTGTTAGTGCTTTAGTTTTTTGTGTTG
>MJUU01045493.1:46491-69801 GCA_002080025.1 Modiolus philippinarum
ATGTATTTTTTGCCCTTACTCTGATAGCATTTTTACTTGAATCTAATGGAAAAAAGAAGGGAAACGCGGAATGTGTCAAAGAGGCAACGATCCATATGAGCTATTGCCATCACTTGGCGTCCGTTGGTGTCCGACCGTCATCCGTAATCCGTCCGTCGCCTATCCTAAACTTTTTAAAAATTCCTCCCTGAAACTACTAGGCCTATTTTAACCAAACTTCGTCCCAAATATTACCAGGGTATGCAAATTCAAAATTATGTCCGTCGAGTCGGAGGAATTTAAAACATGTCAAAATCCTGAAACGATAAAAATGACCAATATGACAAGATCTACCTGCCCTGAATTTTTTTAGGAAAATCAAAAACCCATCTTCGAGTTGTTTAGAATTTTCAAAATTTTCATTTATTCTAATTTAACTATACATATGGAGATCAACTTTAAGTTACAAAAATGTTCAGCATATCATGATTTACCAATCTAGAAATTTTGAAGAAATTCTGAATACCAATAAAGGAGTTATTTACCTATATTGGTCAAATACTTTTCTTAGTTTATACTTTTTGAGATGAAGGTTAACTTTTAATGCAAAAATGTTCAGTATGTCAAAGACTACATCTTATCTTCATGGTAGAAGTTGCCGACTTCGTCGGAGAACTTCGTTTGATATTTGACCGTATGTTAAAATACATTCAAAAATCTCCTCCGAGACTATATGACCGATTGGGACCATGCTTGGTCACAACTGTCCTCAGTTGGTCTCCTTTGAAAAATGTTTGCCGGAAGTACCCATAAGATCCATCAGATCCAAAATGGCCGCCAGTGAAAATATAGTTTAACATTGAACTGTATTGTTGGGAACACATTCAAAGACCTTCTCTAAAACTACTTCAAACTTGGTCATTATAGTCGTAGGTTGGTCCTCTTCAAAAATATGGGTGACTAGTCTGCAATCCTAGCTGACGGCTAGTGGAGAACATTTTTAACATTTGAATGGGAAAACACATTCAAAGATTTTCTATCCTGAAAGTATTTTTAGATTTTTGCACCAAACTTGGTTGCAATGGTCCTTTGATGTCTACTGTGACAAATAAGTCCATATTAGATCCAAAATTAACGCAAGCAGGAAACATTATTTTATATAGGACCCTATGGAAAATACCTACAACATTTACAAAAATCATTTCCTCTGACACAAGGGCCATATAACATAGTCTATCATATTAGAAAATAAGACCATAGAACATTTAGGTTATTTTTACTTTCTCTTGGGAGCCTCTGCTCTACTTTTGTATAGTTCCCCCTTTGTTTTCAATCTTTTTTATTTGCACTTTTAGTATCATTTTGTAGTGTTCTTTCATTGAATTTGAAATATTTGAAACTCCTATATATTTAGCCCTTGCTTCATTATTAAATGATTTTTGTATTGTAACGGGTTCGAAATAAGCAATTCATTTCACTTTTCATCTTTATTTATTTAAACAGGATAACAGTGTACAATCTCTGGAAAGATATAAAAAAACACATATTACATGATATGAAAAATATTACAAACATCAATTTAACATCACAACAATGCATTTCAAAATTATCAATGGAACATCAAGATAGAAATATAAATCTACTATCAATCCTAGTACATGTGTACTGAATGTCAATTCTACAATCTTTATGATCAGAATAAACTAATAAGTGTGAAAAATCTATTTGATTGAACTATCAAAAAGTATGTTCATTACCAAAACACAGTAAAATAAATATACAATATAAGATACCATCAGTGTGACAAGATCAATCACATATTATACTGCTACATTCTGTACAGTGAACTAATCAAGGCATAGACCAAAAATAAAAATACCTTCTGTCTAACAATATTGAAACACAGAATGTTCGCTATGCAAAATTTATGTACAATCATTTTAACCAATGCAACATTTACTTTCATTTTAACATGAAAATATGTTAATAAAATTGAAAACAATAAACTATAAACTTATTTCCAGAGTTTTATTTTAAACTACAAAAATGTTGAACAAGATTTATACAAAAGTTTAAAATAAAATATATGGATTTGCTTTTAACAAAATTAGCCCAAAATGTGGTGTGGCAAAATGCTCAAAATGCACCACCTTAAATACCATAGAATTATACAAGGATTTGGGTTCATAAAAAGTATAGGAAAATGACCCAAACCAAATAAGGTAATGAAATAAGGGTTTCTAAAAATATTGTAAAGAAATGCAAATTAATACAAGAATGACACCAAATATGGAAAGGACAAACTATGGGGTGATTGTCCACACTGCGACACCTGAAAAGTACTCACTCTCCAATAAATACCTAATAGCAGAAAAATATTATCAATAATTCCAGAAATATGGAAAACTTTCAAGAAAAACGTATCAAAATCTGCAAAATAGATAAAAAGACAAATTCATAGATACTAAACATGATAAATGAAATAATGAATTTCAAATATTATATTTAATCACCTTCAATCAATACAAAATCAGTGTATAGTTAGACAAAGAAGGGTAACTCTAAATTTTCTGCAAGCAAATTCCCAACTAAACCTGAAATATAAACTGAGTATAAAATTAATACTTATATACAGAACCAATAAGTAAAAACACAAGATCCAGTACGGGCACACAGTATGGATAAAACTTCCTTTATAAGTTGCGATTCAAAATTTGCCACCACAACCGAATGTATGTGTTTAGGTAATCCGTAGTGTTTTACAAAATGGTTCAAGAAAGCATCAGCTGTAGTTTTCGCAGTCATATTACGAGTTGGAATTGCTATCGCATAACAAGTAAAATGATCCGTTATTACTAAGACATATTGAGTTCCACCTTTTGCCATATCTAATGTAAGAAACATACCATTTCTAATGGCTCGGAAGTCTGTATAATGACAAGTGGTGCTCTAGTATTACATACCGTTTTGAATCTGACACACCGTCCACACTTTTTAATCCAATCATCTACATCATTAGCCATGCAAGGCCAATAAAACCGATCCCTTAACAAAGATAAGGTACGTTCCCTTCCGGGATGTCCAACGTCATCGTGTAAACTGGAAAGAACCTGTTGAGTAAATTTAGTAGGCATGAATAATTGTAATCTTTGTTCCTCATTAATAGTTACTTCCCTGTAGAGTACACCTCTTTTAAATTTTAACTTGTGAAATGTTCTATGCATTGCTATATCCCTTGAGGAATCTGATAATTTATCTTACTTGGGTTTAGATTTATTTTGTACAGCACTTATCCAGTATTTCAAAAATTCATCCTCTCTTTGTGCTTTTCTTAAATCAGATATACTATATTGAAATAAATCTTGACCAACAATATCATCATCTTGAACAAGTGTTTCTGACATAGACAAAGATTCAACATAAGGTTGGGAATAAATTCCTTTACAAATAGCTTGAACACTATCATTGTCAATAGGATATCTTGATAGAGCATCTGTATCCTTATTTTTTTCTCCCTGGGCGATACAAAATTTCAAAATCAAACATTGCCAATGCGGGTAGCCACCTATGACCACATGCGTCCAATTTCGCGCTAGTAAGTACATAAGATAAGGGATTATTATCCATTAGAACTGAAAATTTTCTTCCATATAAATATTCACTAAATATATCACAAATTGCCCATTTTAAAGCTAAAAATTCTAGTTTGTGTGCAGGATAATTTTTTTTCAGTTTTACTAAGTCCACGACTAGCATAACAGACAACTTTGTTTTGACCATTTTGGTTTTGATATAACACAGCACCTAATCCTTTTTTACTTGCATCTGTATGTAATTCAAACTTTTCATTGTAATCTGGGTATGCCAATATTGACGGAGATGATAACATTTTTTTCAAATTTTCAAATGCTTCATTTTGCTCGGGGCCCCATTTCCAACCTGACTGATCTACATTTTTGGACTTTTTACGTTTACTTTTCTTTTCCGGTTTAGGTAACAAGTCTGTCAACGGTCTTGCAATTTGAGAAAAGTTTTTACAAAATCTCCTGTAATAGCCAGTGAAGCCTAAAAATCTTCGAACATCTTCGGAATTTGTAGGTAGTGGCCATTTAACAATTTTGTAAATTTTCTCTGGATCAGTCTCTATCCCATTTTCAGACACTATATGGCCTATAAACTTAGCTTTTTTCTCAAGAAATGAACATTTTTTGCCTGATAATTTTAATCCGCATTTTCGTAATCTCTGAAAGATTAATTCTAATCTTTGAAGATGTTGCTCAAATGAATCTGAGAATATTATCAAATCGTCTAGAAAAATAAAACAGATTTTTAAATGAAGTTCACCAAAACAGCCTTCCATTATACGTTGGTAAGTGGCGGGTGCATTTGATAATCCGAAAGGTAGACGATTATATTCCCAAAAACCTAGTGGGCCTACCGTGAAAGCAGTATGGGATTTATGTTCTTCTGCAATTTCGACTTGATAATAACCACTTTTCACGTCAATTACACTAAAGTATCTTGCTCCTGATAATGAATCAAGTAACTCATCAATACGGGGTAGTGCATAATTATCTTTGACTGTTTTGGAATTTAAAAAACGGTAATCAATGCACATTCTAAGACGACCATCTTTACGACGAGCAAGTACTACTGGGGATGAATATTGAGAATGAGATTTTCTAATTACACCGCAAGCAACTAATTGTTTTAAATGTTCCCTTACCTCTTCATACATTGAAGGTGGTATTCTTCTAAAACGTTGCTTAAACGGGGTCTCTTCTTTCAGTTAAATTCTATGTTGCACTCCTGTGTAGTGGCCAATATCCGTATCACCTTGTGAAAATATATCTTTGTATTTAAATAAAAGATTTTGTAAATCAGATTTCGAATTATCATCTAACTCACTTGAAATGTGAACATCACTGAGTTGATTACACTTTGAAAACCCATCATTTGTACAACTATTTGACTTATCCTCAATAGTTACAGGTTGAACTTCGCACAAAATGCTTTTTGGAGGAATAGAAACTGTGAGAGTTGAACAATTTGAAATTGTTACATCAACAAATCCTTTACCTTTTCCTTGATATGTAATAATTGAGGGAGAAATATCTAAGTCATCAGTGAGCATTGAACAATATGTTGGGTGTAAAATCGCACATGTAGTATAATATTCTAAACCTTTGTCTACATACCCCGCAACTGTAGTTGTTGTGTTCGGTAAAACAGTAATATTTTTATCCTCAGCTGATTTGACTAGACCAAGTACATTGTTTCGTTTTTTTAATTCTTTTTCTCTATACAGCATAGAACGGAAACATAAATACCATGCAGTATTTAATTTTGCGGTTTGTAACATATTTGTTTCATAAATCTCATTACATGAGTTAAGAAACACAGATAAAACATTTGTTCCTATAAGCAAAGGTACCTTTGTATTGTATGAACTTTGTGGAACTACAAGTGCTAAGCATATTTGTTTTGTCATATTTGGTATTCCAGAAACGGAGAGCTCTATTTCAATACAGCCATCATATGGCAATTTTTCTCCATCCGCGCATTCAATATTTAATATACTTTCAAGTTTGAATATTTCTAGATGAGATAAATGTTGATAATAGAAACTACGACTTATTGTTGTTACAGTGGAGCCTGTATCTAACAATGCACATGTGTCAAGTCCATTTACATTGACTTCAATTTCATTACTTTCACCAACTAAGTTTTGATTAAAAATAGTAGGATCTTTTACAACTCTTTGTCTGTCTATGAATGATCCTGTTTCATAGACAGTTTTGAGTTTAAAGGTTTGCCATTTACATCATATTCTCGTCGGCATCCTAATTGTATGTGACCTTCTTCACCACACCGGTGACATATTATTTTATTTCTTGTTTGCACATCTGAAATATTTTGCCTTAGTTGTATATATCTATTATTAGAATCAACTTGCCTACCTGTACCACTGTAATTTCCACGATGATATGGTCTGCCTCTATCAAATGATTGAGAAGAACGTCCTTCAAAACGTTGCTTGAAATCACCAACTTCATTCCGTAGTTGATTAACAATACAAGTAAGTTTCTCAATCTTGTCATCCTTTACTGTTGTTGCTGACTTAGATTGTGTTGACTTTGACGGAAAATCTGCTTCAAGCCGTCTAACTTCAACTCGAAGTTCATCAAAATTTTTAAACTTGTCAAATTTATAACCTGCAATCGACTTGATTTGGGGACTAAGCCCAGCATAAAATGCAGAACAAAGCGTATCATTAGTTTCAGACTGATTAACCTTACCTGCTTTAAAAGCTTTTTTAAATAAATCCTCTAGTCTACTGGCAAATGTAGAAACGTCTTCAGATTCAACCTGCTTGGCGCTATAAAAAGCTGACAATAAAGATTCCCCCCTGTCAATTGAACCAAAAACACTGTTAAGTTTATGTAAAATATCATTAACAGAAACGCCAGGACCCATATGCATAAGTACTCTAGCTGCGCCATCTTTTACAGACCTTCTAATTGCCTGTAAAATTTCATCTGAGGTATAAATTTTCTCTGAAATTAAACATTCAACTTCATGTTTCCATATATCAAAAGCTGTATCCTTGGTTGTACCTGAAAATGCTGAAATACGAGGCAAGGGCCTAAGATGACTTATAGTAGGTTTATCAATAGGAACCTTAACATCACCTAAATCACCTGAAGCAGCGGTATTTAACACCCATTGTTTTAGATCTTCAGGGGTATCACATTTAGGTTTGACCCCTAATTTCTTAAAAGAATCTACCATTTTCTCAATTTCTTCATTAGTAAATTCAGCCATTTTGTACAATAATATCTTTCACACAATAGAAAAAAATGATTGAGAAAAATACAAAATTCCCAATGATACAACTCACTAATTCAAAAATATTTGAAAATGAAAAGCAAAATAAACATATTGTAACATTTACAATTTCAAAATGTTGAACAATCTAACTATGTAATAATATACACATTTTTCAAATAGCACAAATTTTGAATTTCACAACACTGATTGAATAATAGCACAGAATTTCACATTTCATAACACTGAAATGAAATGAATCGTAGTTATCCAGTTTTTCCGGTCCAGTTCTGCTCCAGTTGTAACGCAGGAAACAAAATTCAATATTCCACAGTATTTGAAAACAGCTAACCAGGATCCAATATTTCGATGTAGTAACAAACCAGTTTCGGTACGGTATATTCACATGTAGATATAATCCACTTGTATCAACACGGCAAACACAAAATAAAGCTATATAAGGACAGAAGTAACGAAATAATAGCCACCAGTTGTCTTCTTGAAGAATTCACTGATCACCAACGTTTGGGCGCCATTTTTGTAACGGGTTCGAAATAAGCAATTCATTTCACTTTTCATCTTTATTTATTTAAACAGGATAACAGTGTACAATCTCTGGAAAGATATAAAAAAACACATATTACATGATATGAAAAATATTACAAACATCAGTTTAACATCACAACAATGCATTTCAAAATTATCAATGGAACATCAAGATAGAAATATAAATCTACTATCAATCCTAGTACATGTGTACTGAATGTCAATTCTACAATCTTTATGATCAGAATAAACTAATAAGTGTGAAAAATCTATTTGATTGAACTATCAAAAAGTATGTTCATTACCAAAACACAGTAAAATAAATATACAATATAAGATACCATCAGTGTGACAAGATCAATCACATATTATACTGCTACATTCTGTACAGTGAACTAATCAAGGCATAGACCTAAAATAAAAATACCTTCTGTCTAACAATAGTGAAAGACAGAATGTTCGCTATGCAAAATTTATGTACAATCATTTTAACCAATGCAACATTTACTTTCATTTTAACATGAAAATATGTTAACAATAAAATTGAAAACAATAAACTATAAACTTATTTCCAGAGTTGTACTACAAAAATGTTGAACAAGATTTATACAAAAGTTTAAAATAAAATATATGGATTTGCTTTTAACAAAATTAGCCAAAAATAAGTTACAATACAAGTTGTACATACAATAATGAAAAAGTAATATAATCCAAGTCTAACAAGGCACAAAAATATCAGCCTAACTCTTCACTGTCTATTTATGGTGTGGCAAAATGCTCAAAATACACCACCTTAAATACCATAGAATTATACAAGGATTTGGGTTCATAAAAAGTATAGGAAAATGACCCAAACCAAATAAGGTAATAAAATAAGGGTTTCCAAAAATATTGTAAAGAAATACAAATTAATACAAGAATGTCACCAAATATTGAAAGGACAAACTAAAGGGATTGTCCACACTGCGACACCTGAAAAGTACTCACTCTCCAATAAATACCTAATAGTAGAAACATATTAATCAATAATTCCAGAAATATGGAAAACTTTCATGAAAAAACATATCAAAATCTGCAAAATAGATAAAAAGACAAATTCATAGATACTAAACATGATATATGAAATAATGAATTTCAAATATTATATTTAATCACCTGCAATCAATACAAAATCAGTGTATAGTTAGACAAAGAAGGATAACTCTAAATTTTCTGCAAGCAAATTCGAAACTAAACCTGAAATATAAACTGAATATAAAATTAATACTTATATACAGAACCAATAAATAAAAACACAAGATCCAGTACGGGCACAGTATATCTTCCTTTTTCCGTAAGGTGTTCCAATTAGTCATTTGCTTCAATGTCCAGTGATTATGGATAAGAAGGTTATTGATGATTCAGATATGTTAAGTGCGAAATTTAAATTTTTGTGTTAAAAAATGGAATTTGTAAAATAAAGTGTCCATGAGCGATATCCTATCGAAATACAAATAAACCCATGTTGCATAATAAGCAGTAAATTTTGTCATGCATTGCATCTTGTTTCAAGGAGAAACCAGTTGAAAGGCTGCAAAGTATTCATCAAACATCTGTCTTTCCACCTTTGCAGGTCCAAAAGACTCTGAATCAAGACAAAACTTTTCAATACTCTCTTTATATATATTTGAAAGTAAAAGAGTGTGAAAATAGTACATTTTGAAAAAGAAAGGAAATCGGGTAAATGTAAAGGAGACAACATGCCATATCTAGGTTAAAACGACCCAAAACAAAGCATCAAGGGGTCACCATACGGTCTTCAACACAGTGAGGAACCTCACACCATATAGCAAGCCCTAAATGGCCCCAAAAAGGTAATAAAAAAGTGAATAAATCAATGGAAACAAACCACATCCAATAACCCAATAACCCAAATATCAAGAAACTAAAATTTTATAAGAAGACAAGGACAAGCCAATGAATAACCTATTCCTGACTTGGGACATGCGCAAAAATTGGGGTGGGGTTAAACTCGTTTTCTTGCATTTGTATACTCTCAGGATTTCCGATGTTTTATATACATTTTACTTTGTCTTTTGTCGCCATTTGAATATATTTCACATTTATTTTCCCCTTGCATACCTGTGTGTCAAGAGACGAAAATCTAGAATATTTTATTTTTATTATATGTTTAAGCTTTCATATAATAATTCAATTGAATATATTAAAAACAACTATTCCTATAAATTAAAATTTCGGGAATTCATATTTTAACTGTGTAACTTTGCAAATTTGATAATTATAGCTTGGATTGTGTCCCTTTGAATATGAATTATTGGTTTGTAAAATGTTTGCCTTTGTATTAGGAGAGATTATATTGAAACCTAAGCATAACTTTCCTTGTTTTCGGCAGATTTAAAATTAAAAACGTAATGTGTGCTTTCATATTTGATATATTTACAACTGAACCCCATTGCATTATGCACAAAATATTCTATTACTTGGGTTTTATCGTAAATAAAATTAAAGTGTTTTAAAGATGGTATTCATTCTTTCTATGAATTCAAGTTCAATGTTCGAACGTGTAAAAAAAATCTTGACAATGAAGAAGTCTTAACAGATTATAAATAATACCTGTTGTGCTTTTTTAATGTCTACATTTAATAAATGATTTGACAAGATCGATTTGTCACAATAATGATTTAATTCAATACATCACCATTGCTATCCATTTTTATTCTGGATTGAGAAGTGTTTTCCAACTATAAGCAGTTTCTCCGCGTTAAGTACAAGAATACTGTCATTACTTTAAATCAAAAAATTAATTTATACAGTCTCCAACAATAGAACAATAAAGGAGAGTCTCTCCAGAGCATTAATCGCTTTTCTGGATGGCTCTTCTATTTAGATCCATTTGGTAGTTTGTTCTCAATCAGTTTTTACACGTTTTTCGGTTAATGGACTTCCAAATGTTTGGGTTTGATTTGCATTGATGAGACATAAGTTGTCGAAATGCGCATATGCGAAAATGAATTAACAGTAACTTCGGTATTTTGTGCTTTTTATGAACTAGCCAGTGCATTAAGCTCTATCTATGGAGTTTCTTATTCGATAAACCTCTAATAACTTTACAATGAAAGGGTATGGGGTATATGCCAATGCGACAAATCTCTACAAATACACGATTAAACCAAGCAATGTAACAAAATATATGGTTATTCGAATCATCCGTTATATACTGGGCCCAAAGGCGTGCAGAATCTCGATTACGGGGAAGACATCTCGGCAGATCAGCATCCCTTCGATGGTATTTGAAGAGAGGCATGGTATGGAACGAGTTGTCGGCCATAGTTTCACGAGCTATTAGAGATTTGTCTCCCCATTCAATGGTTTTAATACACCTCGGATCTAATGATATAACCTCAATCAAAATATTAAATTTGATTGAAGATATGAAAACTGACATCTTAAATTTAAAAATTACTTTTTCGGAACTGTCGAATTATTTGGAGTGAATTACTCATTAGAAGATACTGGCAAAATGCTGATAAGGGCGAATCTCTTGAAGAAGTTCACAAGCGAGTAAATTGTGCTTTAAAGAATTTTGCTCTATCTGAAGGACTTTCTGAAATCAGACACCCGAACATTAGGGTCAATGAAAAAAAACTCTTTTTAGGTACGACAGGTCATCTATCAGATGTAGGTAATGGCATTTTCCTTAACAACATTCAAGCTGGAATAGAAACCTTTCTGTCATCCCAGAATTATATTCATTCTTTCCCGATTTAACAGTGACTTGTTTTTCCAGCTAGTATGTTTGCAGGTCGAGGGGTGAGGGGAGAGAGGAGGCTTCAGTGAGCTCGTATTTAATATCAAGAACACTTGGCAGGATCTGGTAAGACTTAGTAGTAAGTCTTCCACGGAAGACGTGTGTCGACTGCGTAATAACACACACAAAAAAACGGATATGTTCTGTCAAACATTAAGTGGGCATGCTTGAGATCCCTTGACCCTTTTACACATTAAAGGTCCCCATACTGATACTCCATGCCAAATTGAAGAAGGCAGGGTTTCTGAGAAAACGTGACAGAAATTTTCAACACGCAAAAAATATTCTTAGTTCAGTCAAACAGGAATTGGACACGCTAGTGATTCAAAACTCTATTATACGGTATAGGTCCCCCTACTGATACTCCATGCTTAATTACAGAAGGCTGCGATATGTGGTTCCTGAGTAAAATGCGACACAAATTTTTTGTGGCGCCGATCGGTTAAAATATTCTAAGTTCCATCAAACAGACTTTATTACACAATATAGGTCCCATACTGATACTCCATAGTGAATTGCAGAAGGCTAGGATCTGTGATTCCTGAGAAAAACGTGACAGAAAATTTTCAAGACGCATAAAATATTCTAAGTTCCGTCAAACAGGAAGTGGGCATGTGACAGATCCCAAACTCTGTTACACGGTATAGGTCCCCATACTTATACTCCATGCCAAATTGCAGGCTCAGATACATGGTTCCTGAGAAAAATGTGACAGAAATTTTTGTGACGCCGACGACGACACCGACGACGACGCCGACGCATAACGACGCATAGTGATCCCTATATGTCGCCACTGTGTGAACGCAGGCGACACAATAAGGGGCACGATCCTTCCATTAATTGTACGTCGGGTTATGTTATCTTGTCACTTTCCTGTGCTTGACTACAGGAAGTTGGTTTAGACCATCTCATGTCCACCATGAGTGACCGGTTATATTCTGATCACCAGTTTGAACTCAACATGTAGGCTTACATATTGGTTATAAATATTCAACTACATTATTTATCTTTTTCCCTCCCATGAAATGTTGTAACCATGGGGGTTGACGTATTTGGAATTCGTGTCCCTCGTTCTCTCGAGATCTAGTGTAGATTAAACCTTGAGGAATGTGAGCATCCATTGTCTTCCAATTTTTCCTGTTATTTGATTAAACAGAATCATAAATGGTTTCTTAGCCTTAAGGGTAAGAAAATTCCATATGTTATATTATTATTCGATCAAATGTTTAATGTTAAATATGAATGATATAATGTATTGCAAACAGTTCTGGTAATCGAAAAAATATTGAAAGACTATTCAGAATTTGAATATCAAGACAATTTAAGATTGCTAATAAAGTGAATGTATTTATTAAATGTATATAAAGTGGTCTATTTTTTGCACACAACAGTTGTTATACATGATACATTTGATTCTGTAATTATATTGAACAGAATGCTAGATTAGATGAAATAATTATTATACGTGTCTATAGTTTTGATCTAACAAATTGAGTGCCATTGTAATTTATATTCTCAAAATCATCTGACGGACAGATTGAATTTTTTGGTTGACCCACAACTGGATCGACCATCAACTTTTTGTACATCTTCGGCACAACGCCTAGCATGTTAACTAGAGGTGATACCCCTAGACTAAGTCCAGTTCCTCAAAGAAGAACTTTCGATAGCCAAGTGTAACTTCCATACACGATGTTTATTGGACAAGTAGTTTTTGAGAAGAAGATCTTTGAATGTATTTTCCAAAGGGTTCAATGTTAAAACAATGATTCCGCTGGCGGCCATCTTGGATGAGGTACGGGCCTGTCGGATACTTTTTTTTAAAATTGGACCATCTAACGACTATTGTGCCTAGGTTTGAATATAACTGGACTGGTAGTTTCTGAGAAAATTGTCTTTGAATGTCTTTTCCATATTACCCAACGTTTAAACTGTCCCCCGCTGGTGGCCATCTTGGATGAGGTACCGACCTGACGGATACCGTTTTTGTAAGGGACTATCTAAAGACCATTGTGCCTACGTTTGGTTATAATTGGACCGGTAGTTTCTGAGAAGAAAATCTTAGAACTTTTTTTCGATAGGTCCAATGTTAAAACTATGTTCCCCGCTGGCGGCCATCTTGGATGAGGTACGGATACCTTTTTCGAAAGGTACTATCTAAGGACCATTGTACTTAAGTTTGGTTGTAATTTGACTGGTATTTTATAAGAAGATCTTTGAACTTTTTTCTCATAGGGTCCATTGTTAAAACTATGTTTCCCGCTGGTGGCCATGTTGGATGAGGTACGGAACTGACGGATACAATTCTTAAAGGGAACTATCCGAGGACTATTGTGACCAAGTTTGGTTCCAATTGGCCCAGTGGTTTCAGAGGAGAAGATCTTTGAATGAAAAGTTAACGAAAGACGGACGGACGGACGGACAACTGATAACGGACGCCGAGTGATGGCAAAAGCTCACCCTGGTATAGCCAAATGAGCTAAAAATGAAAGATCCTCTGGTCTGAAACCGAACTTTTATTTATTTTTTTATATTTACATTCTTTATTTATCTTTTTATGAAACTTGTATGAGGCATTTACGACTACGGCCTGATAATGATGATGGTTTTAGTGTTCCTGTATTGAGGAGATATCCTAAAGGCATCCCGTCATTTAAATATGAGTGACAGTATTATATTTGAATTGTTCATGTGCGGCTTCATTTCAGACTTCAGTGCTTGTTTTATTATTATGATTTTGTGGTCTGGTCACCAGTTTACCGACTACAAACTATTTCCGTAAGAAATCGCATTACATCTCTTTCAGATCAATAAAAACGTGAAAAATTGTTGGAATTGCTGAACAAAATTCATCACCTAAGGTCTCATTTCTACAGAAATTTAAAATACAAAAATAAATCTCAGTCCCTATGCGATGCTGCGATCTTCGTCCACATACACAACATTATATTTTTGTTGAACGCTACCTTTCACGATGCTTTTCAGATATCTTGTGATACCTGAAACCTCTCTCGTTTTATCACCTTTGCTGACGTAAAAATGATAGGTAAAATAGAGCTAGAATTTTTTTTTAAAAAAAGCGAAAAAGTATGTGCCGTTGTCTAGATTCGCTACCTTCTTGTACATTCGTCAAGTGTTTGCATACTTCCATGGCGTATTGAACATGGAATCTTTGCTACATCGATTCTTTAATAATCTTAATGTTCCGTTAAAACTACATCAATGACCAATTATTGCAAAAAAATCTGTCAGAATCTACTCGAAAAAGCCAACCTACATGATTCTGCCCGCTTCAAAATCACTATCCCCGTACGCTACCAATCACCGTCCCCACATGTTGTATTGATCACGGTGCACTTCCTGTTGGCAGAAGTGACTAAAATAAACATTTTCTTCAGTTGATGAGAAATATAGATGGATTGTTCCGTGATCTTCATTTATTTTTTTTCATTTTTTATTTGTACCTTTATTCTATTTCTAAGTGTTCATTTAGAAATTTGGCAAAACTTAGCTTTGGTCAATTACCATCACAGGCAAACGACCAGACAAGTCAGTCATAAACTGACCAGTCAGCACCAATCACCACTGAACTCTCATGTGAGGAGGAAGAAAAGTTCATACTCTCCTGGAACTCTCCTGTAAGGAGGAAATGTATTTACCATTAACTTCTGTCCAACAGGAAGTGGGTATATACTGTTTTTATATTGAAAATGGGGCAAGCCCAAATTCAATGAATATTAATGTGTATTGGGAGGGAAGGGGCACCAAAAGTAAGTGTTTTTGCACAGTTGTACAGAAAAATATATCAAGAATCATACGGTGCAATCCATACATAGAAGGGATAAGAAATAATCACCCAATAACGACTTGAAGTGAGACTGGTAAAAACCATAGTTGCTTACCTTGTGGAAGAAGAGAGGGAGAGACTGATATTTTTTATGAAGTAAGTGCCTGTGGTTTATCCATGTCGTCATACACGAAAAAGGCAGTCACAAGTCACATTTACAAATGTTTGTTTCCCATAACAGAAACACATGATAAATAAACTTATGAATAAAAGAAAAGTAAACATAAAATTAAAATTGACTGACATGACCTTCGCCCATTTTGCTGATATTGAATCGATAGTGTATAGTTTTACACAACTATTTAATAAAGGCGTCATTTAATATTATTTTTAACATTGGTCCTGTATTATGTCCTCGGCGTATTGGGCCTCGGACATAATACAGGACCAATATGAAAAATCCCATTCTATAACCCTATATTACAGTTCTTTGTCATTGACTGATGTATGTGTCAACTGTATGACGTATACATAGTCATTTGAATCACGGTCTTCTTCAACTCAAACTATTGGCTCATAAGACTCAGTCTGTATCGGCCAACTTCAAAATTAATCTCATACTGAGGCTTTTATAAATTTTAACGATAGGCTCTTTCATCTATTACATTATGAAAGTTCGGCAGGGGTTCCATTTATAATCTGATAATAGCTATTGCTGAAATCAAAGCATTATGAGTCACTCTTTCAAAAATCAAGATAAAATCAAACATAACATGTAGCAATATAATATTTCCTTATAATTACAGTATTTTGCATGGTCTCCATTGCAACTTAAAGCCCCATTACCCTTACACCCCATTTAAGACCACCTTTTACGGCCATACAAAGAAAGTAAATTTACAATTACTTTTGAAAATTTGTTATCTAAAAATATTTTGGCACAGGTTCATAAGACCTTTGAAAATAAATGCTCTCAATGAAAGGTATTTGAAATAGTATTTTGCTTTGTAGCATCCATAAGACTTATTATTCCCTTAGAGTTTCAACAGATTTACGAAATCTTTTTTAATAGTAAGGTTTTATTTTGACTCTATCATCTGTAAGCGTTTTTTTGAAATATTGAATACTTCGTTGCATTTGTATTACCGCCCTTTTTTAAAAGTTGGGAATTTTTATCATATTTTATTTTCAAATTAAAGACGTCTCAAAAAAGAGTGTAGATGTATGTAAATGGGGGTAATAACAAAATTACCCAACAGAGTGGTCAAGAGCCGATGTCCATGATGCAAGAAGACAAATCAGGTGGAAACCACCGGCATTTTTTTGCGACCGTAACGGTCCTTACTTGGTACAGGTATTTCAAAAGAAATGATGGGTAAAACCAGTTTCTCTAATTTCTAGGAAATTTAACCAACGCCTGACCGGTGAGATAAAAATATTTCTCGTCTCTAGTGAGAAAACAACACGCGTGAAATTTCCCGCCAAATCCATTCGTAACCTACACCTCGGTGTTTTACATTATGTCATTAGAGAAACATTTTCTACAACTTAAACACGTTAATTATGAAATTTCTCACATCTTGTTAAATAAATTTTGCAATGTTTAAAAACTCGACAAGCCTCGTTTTCAATCAGTTGAAAATTTATTTAACTCGATGTGAGAAATTTCATAATTAACTTCGTTGTAGAAACTACATTGAACGAACTTTTACATGTAGAATAAAATTGGGAATATTTACGCATGTTGCAGCAATAATTGTTCAAATCATACCCAATCATGTGGTTTTAGGCTTTATCTTCTTTAAAGTTAAAACATGTGTAATTGTTGATAATTCGAACAGTTTCACTTCGATGTTGCCAAAATTCAAAATGAATCGAGGTTTAAATGGTATAAACCTGCAGCTAGATTCCATCTTTCTCGTCAATTTGGTTTAAATTGCAGATGATGAGAATATGAATTCCTGTAAGTCTAATGTTAATTAATAACATAATACCGATGTTGCTGTTAATTGGGATTCTGCATATGCGACAACTTATGGTAATTCAAAAATTGATAAATTGAATTATATTTTACATTTTGATAAGCTAGAATTTCTATTTAAACACGTTAATCTTGTGTTCATTGCAATAATAGATATAACGAATGAAAGGATATGGAGTAAATGCACACGAGACAAAGTCTCTACAAATATATGGTAAAAACAAGCAAAGGAACAACGCTTTTACTGTTGTTCATCTTAACGTCACCATGAGGCCTTAAACAATGAACTTTGCTCATACCTCATAGTAAGTTCAAGACGTCCCATAGCACCAGTTTTAGCGGAATGTTTTGCTAAATGTCGAGCAACGCTTTATCCATGTCTTCATTGGTCATGGGTGCAAGATTGTCAACAAACAAAAATTAAACTGGCAATGTGCTCTTAAAATCACTGACATACTTTGCCCTACAAAAGCACCAGTGTCTTAAGCTAGTGGACGATTACAACATATAGACAAACACAGGGCACTCATCAAGTAGAATGAAGAAAATTTGGCATTATAATATAGTGGGAAGTGGGCACTCTAAACAGATGGTCAGAATTACATTTGGAAATTACAGAAATAAATGCCAAAATTTGGAAGTATTTATAGTATATCCATATGAGAAATTCTCTCACGAACAAGTACACCATAACTGAAATATATAGAGAGCATACATCTCTCGCACGGGGAATATGCATTCTTCATTCAGCGTTTAAGAATACCAAAGCATGACGTCAATATAGCAAACACAAGGGACTTCGTGATAATTTAGTGATAGTGAGATTGTCAGTCTCTGTAGATCAAAGTAAATTCGTACAAACGAGGTGGTTTTTTTTGCCTCTCTACTTTTATTTTGAGTTATATGAGTATATAACAGATGAGGTGTGTTTTGGCCTCTCTTCTTTTGTTTTGAGTTAAATGAGTATATAACAGATGAGATGTGTTTTTGGCCTCTCTAATTTTGTTTGGAGTTAAATGAGTATATAACAGATGAGGTGTTTTATTGTTCTGAATGAAATGAAAGGGACGACTATTTTTGAGTGAATATGGGTATATAACAGATGAGGTGTGTTATTGGCCTCTCTACTATTGAGTTTATATGAGTATATATCTGTTAATTTACTTAAGGAAAAAACAATATCTATGTAAACTCACAATAAAGAAGTTCTTTCTTCTTTGTTATCCCCTCGCCAAACGAAGTTGGGGAGGGATATAGTGTTTCGCCCGTTCGTCCGCTCGTCCGTAAGTCCGTTCGTCCGTCCGTTCAAAATTAAGACCATTTATCTTTTGAATAACAAGTCGTAGATGAACAATATTTTGTCCATGGATGCATCTTGAGGATTACTTGAGGTTGATATATAGAATAGTTGGATTTGACCTACATTTCATGCAAAAGTGACTGGGATACTACAACTTATAGAGGAATAATATTTTGTATATAGATGCGTCTTGTAAAGTTACGAATCTCCAGATAAAAAATAGGTCACTTTGACCTACATTTCATGCATGAGTGACTTAGGTTAAAGTTTTTGTAAGAGTCCAGATCTGGAATACTACAAGTCGTAGAGGAATAATATTTTGTATGTAGATGCGTCTTGGAAAGTTATGAAGCTCCAGTTAAAAATAAGGTCACTTTGACCTACTCATCATGCATGAGTGATTTAGGTTAAAGTTTTTGTACGTCCAGAGTCCAGATCTGGAATACTACAACTTTTCTACAAAAAGGACCCAAATATCGTCCTCCTTCAAGGATAATTTGGAAGGACTGTCGTGATGTAATTAAAAAAGCCGTCATGTCATTCTGTAAAAAGTGGTGTAAAAGAGATAATGCGGATAAATAATCATTAGACACTTTCATTAACAAATGCATGGAAGTTGTTGATATGTGAATAAATCATTTTGAAACACATTATAAGCAGCAGAATACCATTCCTGCTTTTTCAAAAATCAAACAGAAGTTAATGAATTGGAAAAAGAGTATATATTTGTTCCGGCAGATAAAGCAGCCAATAATGTGGTCGTTGTTTGACGTAAGTATTACATCGAGGTGCTTCGGAATGAAATTACCAATTCTAGTACATTTCAAGCTACCACGTCAACAGAAACACAAATAATTGATGATCACATGATAGCTACAGCTGAACTTAAAGCAACTTCTATTTATAAAAGCATTCCTACTATGTATTGGCTTCCTAAACTACACAAAAATCCTTTCAAATTTCGTTTTATTTCG
The DNA here is from genome assembly GCA_002080025.1 of Modiolus philippinarum. Taxonomy (NCBI): domain Eukaryota; kingdom Metazoa; phylum Mollusca; class Bivalvia; order Mytilida; family Modiolidae; genus Modiolus; species Modiolus philippinarum. The sequence continues at coordinate 65,695 of MJUU01045493.1, forward strand.
GCATCAAGTAAATGTTCAACTACACATATTTCTGTTTTATTGACCAGTGAACTTACTACCATAAAAATCTCGTCATTAACTTTAGCAACAAATGTTATGATTACAGTGGAATTAACTACTTTTGCAGTGTTAAAAATTCGGTAGAAGTTTTGGAAAGACTTCGATCAGTTAATGAAGTATACACCTCCGTCGATAGCTATGATTTTTCTAACCTCTATACTACATTACCGCATACACTCATCAAAGAGAAACTTTCGTATTTGATCAAATGGTCCTTCAAAAAATCAGGATGTACGTACATTTGTTGCAATACATTTAAATCGTTTTTCAGTGACGACAAACATGACAAATATACCAACTGGACTAGTCAGGATATGATTAAAGCATTAAATTTTCTTCTTGATAATATTTTTGTTCGTTTCGATGATACAGTCTATCAGCAAAATATAGGTATTCCTCTAGGTACCAACTGTGCACCTCTCATAGCAGATTTATTTCTTTATTGCTACGAGTCACAATTCAGGGCAAAATTTCAAAAAGACCCTTCTAAACAGCATTTAGTGGATAAATTTAACAACACATATAGATATTTGGACGATATTTTGGCTTTAAATAATCCTGAATTTTCTAAATTAACAGATGAAATTTATCCTGCAGAACTTACTTTAAATAAATCCAATAGCAGCAGTGATTATACTCCCTTTCTTGATCTTGATATATCAATAAATCAAGGAAAGTTAAACACTAGGGTTTATGATTAGAGGGATGATTTTTCATTCCCTATAGTCAATTTCCCCCATCTCGACGGCGATGTTCCGTTAGCCCCTTCTTACGGGGTCTACATTTCACAAATTGTTCGATATGCACGAGTATGTAGTAATGTTTCTGACTTCAACGACCGAAATCTTTGTCTCACTGAAAAACTTCTGCATCAAGGGTTTAGATATCATAAATTGATAAAAACATTCTCGAAATTTCATTATAGATGCATTGACTTATTCAGAAAATTTGGTTCTACATGCAGGGCTCTTATACATCAGGGGATTTCACATCCAAACTTCTATGGCAATATCATTTACAAAGCGCATAAATTCAAAAATTGTCCTTCCAAACTTATTAATCCGTTGAACAAACTTATTCATAAAGGATATAAATACAGCATTGTTGTTAAATCTTTACTTCTGGTTTTTGTTGGCAAAAATATTGATCATCTCCTAGATGCTTTATAACATAACTAAATTTAAACAATTTTTCATATTGCCAGCATTTGGCATTGCACAATATCATGTTCTTCTTTCATAATTGATGATGTTGTTATACCAAATCTATTTAGAAGTATTTCAATTGAAATTTCATATGCTTGATATCATAGTCAACGGAAATTATAGCTAGCTGTCAGTAACTCCGAGCATTTGTCCGGACAGTACCTGTGTGTATTGTCTTCATGTTTCATGTACTTCATTGTAAGGGTACTCGTCTTGATAAGTTGGACTTTTTTCTAGTTTGATTTTTACTGTGAGTCTTTTTGTGTATTTATTTTTAGCCATTCACCACACATAGGGGGAGGGTTTGGATCCAAGAAAACGAGTTTAACCCCACTGCAATTTTTGCGCCTGTCCCAAGTCAGGAATATGTTGGTCATTGGCTTGTCCTTGTCTTCTTATAACATTTTAGTTTATTGATATTTGGGTTATTGGATGTGGTTTGTTTCCATTGATTTATTCACTTTTTTACCTTTTCGGGGCCATTTAGGGCTTACTATATGGTGTGAGGTTCCTCACTGTGTTGAAGACCATATGGTGACCCCTAGATGTTTTGTTTTGGGTCGTTTTAACTGGATATGGGATGTTGTCACCTTGACATTTACCCCATTTCCTTTCTTTTTCATATTGTAGAGGAATAATATTTTGTATGTAGAAGTGTCTTGTAAAGTTAGGAAGCTCCAGATGAATATTGAGTCACTTTGACCTACATTTTATGCATGAGTGACTTAGGTTAAAGTTTGTGTTACAGTTTGGATTTTGGATACTACAACTTGTAGAAGAATACTATTTTGTATGTAGATGCATCTTGTAAAATTACAAAGCTACAGATAAAATTAGGTTAGTTTGACCTACATTTCATGCATGAGTGACTAAGGATAAAGTTTGTGTTACAGTCTGGATTTTAGATACTACAATTTGCAGAAGATCAATTTTTCATCAGTAGATGCATATGCTTTAGGTATGAGGCTCCTGATTGAAATAAGGTCACTACATTTCTTGCATGACTGGCTCAGATTTAAGTAAACAAGCCAGATCTTGAATGGTGCAACTTCCTTGAGTGCTTATATTACTAGACGAGCATTCAATAAACGGGCGAGGGGATTAGCTGTCGTTTCCGACTGCCCCTTATCTTGTCTCCTATACAAATACTGCACCATATGAAAACTGATGATTATCTTCCTCATAGCTCTGTCCAAAGCTGATATTGGCTTTTTGTTAAGATTTTTGATTATTTATTTTCTATTAGATGTACTTATGTTCGTTTTATTGTCTTCCAAATGTTTTAATTTGACTTACACTGAAGAGAAAGGTTGCAGAAGCTAAACTTACAATAACTTTATTATTTTTATATTATTTTATATTTTGCTATTTATAAATAAAGGAATAAACTTGATAATAGTGGCATACCAATAGTTCTACCGAATACCCAATTGTCCGTTGTAACACCTGTCCTCCATACATGTTTGTTATAAGACTTCTAGTTGGAATCAATTCGACGTTTACAAATGTGTATCTTCCAACCCTTTTTATAATAAAAACGGATAGTATTATATCCTGAACTTCAATAGGGTCTGTAAGTCTCGTCATGTGACCCCAAGATTTCACGTTAAAAATGCTATTCGAAAAAGTTTCCAGTCAAAACATGACGTCAGAGGATTATGACGTTCAAATGTTTGCTTGAAACGTCATATATTTCTGTCAAAAATGTAACTTCCGGGTACAATTTATGTGACCGGAAGTTTCAAAATTTAACGAGACTTACAGACCCTAGAGAGAAGAATACAGTGTAGAGAAATTTAATATAGAAATACTGTTGTAGTATTAAGGTTGAAAGTAGATATTCAAAGATATTTTCAGATATTTCTGTGATAATCTCAAACTGAACTTGCCGGCTTGCTTAGTACCCGTTTTCATGACATATCCTAAGTCATCTTTAACTGTTGTAATATATCGGCAAACGAATACCGAAGCAAAAATGACAAAAAGGGAAATTCAAAAATCTCAAATCCAAAAATCACATCAGACATCATGACAAAGACAAAACAAATAAACAAAATGAACAAGAACGCCATTAAAGCACTAACAGTGTAACCCCTACAGTAAAGAAGTCAGATTTTGATGCACCAATCTCGTACATTGCAATATTTTGTACTTTGTATTGTTACATTCTTTGTCGGGTCGACGTTGCTGTGAATTCTCTTGTGTTATCTGGTGCATATATTTAAATAATCCCATTGAAGGTCAGGAACGATACAGAATAGGAAAAAGAAGGGAAACGGGGAATGTATCAAAGAGACAACGACCCAAAGGGGAGTAATAACAACCCCATAAGATCTTCAATGAATGGTGAGGAAATCCCACACCCAGGTCGGAGTTGGCCCCTAAATTAAGGGTAATCAAGTTCAACGAAATAAACATCATCCTAGACTCCAATAGACATAAAGAGAACTAACTACAAAGCAGACAAGACACACAAAGGCTTAATACATTTCCTGACTTAGGACAGGCGCAAACCTGCTGCGGCGGGGTTAAACTAATTTTATTGGGCCCAAAACTTTCCCCTATAGCCAGTATGATAATTAAAAAAAAAAACTATCGCAACAACAGTAAAATTCAGTTGGCAACAGGACTGAGTCAATTGTGAAAAATGAAACTGAAAGAACTAAATATACGGGCATAAAGATGAAATCACAAGAGACTACTAGCAGTTAACTGACATGCCAGTTCCAGACCATTACCAACTGACAAATTAAGTTATGTACCCTCAGTATACAGCTTCCATCAAGATCCCTTCCTGTGGGGAGTTTAGCATAATGATTTCATGTATATACCGGAATACATA
>MJUU01045494.1:0-16661 GCA_002080025.1 Modiolus philippinarum
TACTTAAAGAGTCCAGTCAGCTTTTGTCAAATTGGTCCGAATTACCGTACTCAATATGCAAAAATAGGGAAATTTTTTAATGATAATGGAGGTACCTAGCTGCTACTGCTGCGAAGCCCCTAGCAAGGCCCAACTGACATTATCAAAGCTGGTCCAAATTGGTATTTTTATGTCAGATACCTTCTATGAAATAGCGTCCGAAATTCTCATATGGGTCTAGGGATCATACACTATAACTAAGACGAAAGGAATTGTATATACAACGTCCAATGCTGACAAGCCCCTGAAAATGTCCAACAACATTAGCCAAGTTGGTCTTAAGACCATACTACTTAAGATATTCTTTAATAAAATATCCATTTTATATGAGACGTATAACTACTGAAAAAATATAAACATAAATCATACTAATTACGATTTCAGTATAATTCAATACTTCAGAAAATTCAAGAAAAAAAACAAGTATATAACTGAATAAATATAAACATAATTTATACTGATTACGATTTCAATATAACTTAATACTTCAAGAAATTCAAGAGAAAAAAAGTTGTAGTTGATTTTTGTTTTTTGTTTTATTTGTTTTTGTTTTTGTAAATCGATCTATTTAGATGAATGCCATCAAGTTGTTAAACGTGTTATATATATCGGGATATACATTAAACACCCAATACACATATATGGGCATGTGCATTTGTCTACTTACAAGTATAAATCACTGTCGCTATTACATGCACGTGTGCCCAATCAAAAATTACGCTAATTTACAAAAGCTGAACTTGAAATATTTACAGACTGAAATACTTAGAGATTGCATAGTAAAAAATTCACTACATGTGTTATTAAGTAAATTATCAAATAACTATATGCCCATGAATCTCGCCTAACTGAGGAGAGGGGGTATTTAACACTGGACGCGGATACACGAATTTAATACTTTAATACCTATATATCATATTTCACGAGTATATCTACACATTAACGGGGCTAATGATTAGTTTCTTCACAAGTGTGTCTAATAATTCAGCTCTTAATCTCGGAATCAGATGGCCTAAACCGACCTCGGTTTAGACAATCCCTCTTAAATCTCTCTTGTAAGCAAGATTTCTATTGGTTACATGTTTAATAAAAAGTAAGCCGATACTTTTAAAAACTAAGCCGATACTTTTGAGAAGTAAGCCGATACTTTTTTTCAGAATGCATAGTTTTGTTGTATCGGCTTACTTTCAACAAGTAAGCCGTTACTTATCGAAAGTATCGCAATACTTGTTAAAAGTAAGCCGTTACTTGTTGAAAGTAAGCCGTTACTTATTGAAAGTATAGCGATACTTATTGAAAGTAAGTCGATAGAAAAAAGGAACGTGATAAAAATAACACAACTTTGACATGAACGGCCACTCATAGTAGTGCCCCCTTACAATATTATGGCTTTGACATTTAACACAATCTGGGCACACAGAAGCTATAGTTAGTCGTCATATAAGCCGGAGGTTGATGCATCAATTAACCCACCATTTTATTTATAAAATGCCCGTTAAAGTCGGGAATATGACGGCTTGCAAAAAATGTTCTGTGTCGGATTGTGTTCCCCTGATTCAGTCGAATGTTATACGGATTTTCCTTACTGGTCTCTTCCTTTGATCGATTCGGACTTTTGTTGTCACTTTTATTCATGTCGTAAACGGCGTTAGACCATTAATTAAGAATAATTTTATACATTTCCTCAGTGTCAAAATAACAAAACATGTAGAAAGTATATCTGTGCAATATCACCAGAGGCTCAGTCATAGATTATGTTCCTTGACATTTCTATTCAATCTTATACGACAAAAGTTCGTACGACTTTTGTCCTTGTCATGTGCGGTCAAAAAGTTCGATAAATATGTGGAATCATACGGTTCAAACGAAAACAATCATTTATATGACAGACACCGCGTACGTATTTCTGCTTGTTAGCTAACTCATACTCGATACCGCTAACTCACAATTGGCACCGCTAACTCAGAGTACGTGTATTTTTCAGAGAATTCTTGTAATTTACTGTTTTAAGATAAACGATGACTTGTCCGTTTGTTCTTTTATAATATTAAAACATGTTTATTCATCTAAAGTTCAACAATGTAGTCGAACCAGTGAGTTCGAGGCATTATTTCGTCCGTTTCCAGTGTTTTCAACGAGGCTTATTTCAGAATAAAGGTTCTAGCGTTCGTATCACACTGAAATTGTTGCACTAGTTTTCAGTTAAGGTAGATACTATGAGAACACATCGAATGACATTCGCCTTTTTAGCTCACCTGACCCAAAGGATCGGTGTGAGCTATTGCCATCACTTGGCGTCCGTCATCCGTCCGTCCGTCCGTCCGTCTGTTAACTTTTCACATTTTAATCAACTCCTCTGAAACCACTGAATCAAATTAAACCAAAATTTACAGGAATGATGTATGGAAGGTCCTTCACAAAGATTGCTCATTTCATTCCGATCCCATAAAAAACAAGGCCGCCAGCGCGGAACTTAGATTTAACATAGGACCCTTTGGGAAAAATCACATTTTCATCTACTCCTCTGTAACTGCTGAAGCAAATTCAACAAACTTTACAGGAATGATGTACTAAAGGTCGTTTGCAAAGATTGCTCATTTTATACCAATTCGACAAAAAACATGGCCGCCAGCACGAAACATAGCTTAACGTTAGCATTATGTGAAATGCACATTTTTATCTTCTCCTCTAAAATCACTTAAGCAAATTGAAACAAACTTTTAAGGAATGATGTTTGGAAGGTCCTCCACAATGATTGCTCGTTTTGTAATGATCCAATGAAAAACATGGCTGCCAGCGCTGATCTTAGTTTTAACATTGTACCCTATGGGAAAAACATTATTTTCAACATCTGCTCTGAAACTATTGAAGCAAATTCAGGAAACTTTCCAGAAATGATGTATGGAAGGTCCTTTACAAAGATTTCTCATTTTGTTGGGAACTGACAAAAAAGATAGCTCCCAGCAATGAACTTGGTTTAGAATGGTACCCATATATTAAAACATTTTTTCGTTACATGCGCTTAAATTATTGAAGCAAATTCAGTCAAACTAAGATTGCATATTTTGTTTTGATCTGATCAAAAAAACAAGACCGCCAGCACGGAACATATTTTTACATAGGATTCCATGGGATAAACATCACTTGCATTTTGTCAGGTGAGCGATTCAGCCTCAGTATCTGAGCCTTTAGTTTAAATAACAGTCCGATAATGTAGAAAATAAAGACGATTTACCTCCGAGGTGGAGAGAAAAAATCTCGGCAACGCATATCCGGAAGTCCCACTAACAAAATTATTTTCTTATCATTTGGATACGATTTTGCGCGATTGGTGGCCGTGCGCAAGAAATTAATATCCTTCCAGATACCTCCAAACATTTCAAAATATTTTTAACAAATTTAAGCGCATTGATGGGATTTCGATTTGCATGCTGTTAGACACTGCCAGAATTATATCATTAAGGAATTTTATATTAGTGTCTTAAAAACGAATCAAACTGTCTTTGCGATATACATTTATCAACTCGGTCAATACGTATATTTTTAATCCAATAACGATTTTTTTTCTATATTGGCAGAGTTGCAGTGCGGGTATTTCCGAACATACTGATGCGAAAGTTAGGTTAATCTTTCAGTACACAGACACTCCGCAAGTTAATTGTCTGGAATAAATCAAAATAATAGTAAAGCCATAATAGAAAGGTTGCTTTCGAAGATTTAAATAGACTTGGTACCAGTCCCTCTTGTCGTTTATTTATTATTTGTATTTTTGCTATAAAAGCGTGCAGTATACTATCAACACTTGCTTACTTTAATTAATGTTTCAAATATTGAAAAAAATAAGAAAAATAAATAGCACAGTCACAACATATAAAAATTTCCTGTCAAGACAGTACTATTTGAACGGAAAACTAGGTTAAATGCAAATCATAAAGACCTCCAAATGTCACCTGAATAAAACAATTCATTCATTCAAGTTGGTTATATATCCAACAACCGTTCGTGCTTAATGATTATCAACATCAAGTTTTCTGTTAAAAATTGACTGCAAAGACTAGAATTTTCAAGAGAAATTAGAATTGTTAACGTAGTCTAAAAGTCTGTGTAAACAAACAAGCAACAGCAAAAGGTTCTCTTCATTTCAGTGATGAAAGAAATTACGGTGTGTAAAGCCTTAGTTACACGACTTCCGTTGACGGGTTAAAACATAACTTCTGACCGTTTAAATCTTGGCGTGCAAAATATTATCAAGGCCACTGACACACAGACAGTGAAATACAAAACTCACATGTTGCAACAAAGCTTCGATCATACTACTTTCGGTTTGTCAGTTCAACACCTGTTGCGCATGCGTAAGCTCCAGAAACTTTTGTTGACATGCTGTTCAAGCAACCGACACGCTCTCGTGTTTATGTAAAATCAGTTCACCGGTAGAACGTTTAGGGACCGACCATTTAACTTGAAGGGGGGGGGGCTATGTTTTTTTCTAAAACAATAATCTGGAGCCGATTTATGTGAAAAAAAATATCTTGGCTGCCAAAGTGATGAAAAAAAATGTTTTGGCGGAGGCTTTCTGCCCAAAAAATAATGTTAATTTAAAAAAAGAATATTTTGTTGATACACGTGAAAAAAATAAATAGTTTCTGTCCAGAAAAAAAAACATACCCCCCCCCCTTTTCAGGTTAAACGGTCGGTCCCTTAATCCATTTCAAATGCAGTTTAACAATATTTTATATGAGCAAAGTTGCACTTCATTGACATCGTTGAAGATTTCGTCCAATAATTTTCCGAAATCACCGATGATAAATTTTCCGTTAAGAGGGTGGGGTATCGTTTTTCTTAAATAATTCTTTCTGGGTTTGGATTTGAATATTGAAAATAATAGAATAACACTAATCAATATTTATGGCCCAAATGTCGACACTCCTTGTTTTTATAATAAAGTTGCTGATATTATTGAAACTTTGACAACCAGTCATGTATGTTGTGTGGAGATTTTAATCTTATTCAGGATTTTCAACTTGAAACACAAAATTATATCAATATTAATAACTCTGAATCTCGTGAAAAATTATTAGATATGATCGAATATTATGACTTAGTCGATCAATTTAGAGAGATAAATCCTGATCTTAGGCGGTTTACCTGGCGGAAACGAAACCCATTTAAACAGTCTAGACTGGATTTCTTTCTGATATCTGAAATCTTTTTTCATAATATATGTGGTGTTTCAAAAGAAAATAGTTACAGGTCTGATCATTCACCTGTGGTATGCTCACTTAAGATAAATGATTTTATTAAAGGTAAAGGCATATGGAAGTTCAATAACTCCCTTCTTCGTGATCCTGAATATGTGAAAATAATCAAGAAACTTATAAATAAGATAAATGAACAATATTCAGTTCTTGTATATGTTCAAGATGAAGTAAAAAACATTGATAATCTTGATATTCAGGTTATAATTAATGATCAACTTTTCTTGGAAATCCTGCTTACAGAAATCAGGGGAAAAACCATATCATATTCAACTTTTAAAAAAAGGGAAAGGGTGAAATTAGAAAATGATTTGATAAATAAAATTCGTAAACTGGAAGAAAGTGCACAATCAGACCACAACCTAATTGAAATAGAGGAGAAAAAGACAGAATTACGTATACTTAGACAAAGCAAGGTAAGAAGTCAATATATCAGTTCACGTACTCAGTGGATTGAAGGAGAGAGGCCTACCAACTTTTTTTGTAACTTTGAAACAAAAAATTTTGTTTCTAAAACTATTCATAAACTCATGACTGATCAGAATGTGGTAATACATGACCAAACAGAAATTTTGAATCAGACTAAATTATTTTATGAAAAACTATACACTAAACAGGATTGTATAAAAAAGGTTGACCTTAATACAGAAATTCCATATCCTGATATTCCTAAATTAGATGAAAACCAAAAATCCTCACTTGAGGGAGAAATAACGTTAACTGAATTACCTTCAGCTTTGAAACGTATGAAAAACAATAAAAGTCCAGGCTGCTGATTTTTTAAAATTCTTCTGGATTGAGATTGAAATTTGTATTAAGGTCTATAAATTATGGATATCAGAGTGGACAAATGTCAGTAACACAGGGACAGGGAGTGATCACATGTATTCCTAAAGAGGGCAAGTCGAAACAGTATCTTAAAAATTGGCGACCAATAACACTATTTAATTCAATATATAAATTGGCATCCAGTTGTATAGCAGAAAGATTAAAGTCTGTTTTATCATATCTTGTTAGTACCATTCAAACAGGATTTATCCCGGGAAGATATATTGGTGAAAATTGCCGTTTAATTTATGATATTCTTCATTATACACAAGAAAATGATATTCCAAGAATACTATTATTTATAGATTTTGAAAAAAGCTTTTGATTCCATTTCTTGGTCTTTTTTATATGACACTCTTAATTTTTTTAATTTCGGTAATGGCATTTCAAAATGGATCAAAACTTTTTATGAAAATATAACGTCAGCTGTTACTCAAAATTGTTTTCTTTCAGATTTTTTCAGTGTGCAAAGAGGCTGTAGACAAGGGGACCCTTTATCCCCTTACATCTTTCTACTATGTGCTGAAATTTTAGTCATTTTGGTCAAAAGGAATGAGGAGATAAAGGGTATAACAAATGACTAAATACCGAAGTTGCTGTGAATTGATGATACAGAATTTTGCCTATCTCAATATGCTGATGACACTTTATTGATTCTTGATGGATATCCTGCCTCTCTTGATGCCTCTCTTCGTGTTCTTCAGTTTTACGCTGAAATCTCGGGACTTACGATTAACTTGGAAAAGACAAGTGTCATTTGGATTGGAAGCAAAAAACATAGTCAGGATAAGATATGTGTAAAGTGGGGATTGCAATGGGGCTACAGTACTTTTAAACTATTATGAATACTTTTTTCTGTAGATTTAGATAGAATACCGTCCTTGAATTATAAACCGAAATTTCATGAAATAGAAATTACTCTAAATAGATGGTCAAAGCAGATACTTACTCCTTTTGGGAGGATTACTATTATTAAAGCTCTGATCATCTCAAAACTTAATCATCTATTTTAGCCATCCCAGAACCAGATGAAAATATGTTGCGACAGTTAACATGTAAACTGTTTTCATTTGTCTGGGTTGGTAAACCAGATAAGGTTAAAAGAGATGTCATCGTCCAAGACTATGGTTTGGATGGATTAAAAATGATTGATTTGAAAGCTTTTATTCCGGGGCTTAAGCTAACCTGGATCAGACGACTGTTTACCTCTGATTCTCGTTGGGTTAAACTACTGAAACTCAATGAAAATATAGATATGTCTGTATTTGCATATGTTGGACCAAACAGTACCCCAAAAAATAACTTTTTGGAAGAAGTTTTTAGGTCCTGGAGTAATTTAAAAAATCTGTTGAAACCAAAAAATTCAGCAGATATTTTGTGTAGTCCTTTATGGAATAATGAAAATATAAAAGTCGGCGGTTCTAGTGTATTTTATAAGAATTGGGCTGAACGTGCAATATGGACTATTAATGATCTTGTAGATAGTCAAGGAAATTTATTATTTTTTCAAGAGTTTCAACGTATCTATAATTTCAGACCTATGTTTTTACAATTTTATGGCATTGTCCATAGTTTGAAAGGATGGATTAAACTTATAAATATCAATGTGTGTGAGAAAATAGCACAACCATTAGTACCTTTTGGTCTTAATCTATTTTTTATACCAAAAGAAGGTTCAAAAGATATGTATAATGTACTGAACCGAAGTAAAATAAATATTTCAGCAGAACAGAAATGGGAGGTTATTTTAAACAAAAGAGATATTGATTGGAAGATGATTCATAGACATTGTTTTAAATACTCAAAAAATACAAAACTCTGCTGGCTCCAATACAGAATCATACACAGAATTTTGGGGACAAATGAGTTATTGTGTAAAATAAAACTTAAAAACTCTGAAATGTGTTGTTTCTGTAATGAAGTACCAGAAACAATTGAACATCTGTTTTGGGGTTGCCACAAAATTTCTGATCTGTGGCAAAAACTTAACAGGTGGATCTTTCAAAAAACATTAATCGAATTGCCACTGAATTTAGAAGTTGTAATATTTGGCTTTTCGAAACTTTCGGACCTAAACCTTGTTAGAAACAAAATATTTATGATAACAAAATTTTATATCTGTAAAACCAAGCCAGAGAAGAGGATGTGAACATAATAGGGTTAAAAAATTTTCTAAAAGAAAACTTGATGCTTGAAATATATATATCTTTTAAATATTTTGAACTTGAAAGGTACCATTCTTGCTGGAGCCCCTGGTCCGAAATTTTTGAAGATTAGAATATATATATATATATATAGTATTAAGATATTTTTAGTTTTGATGTTTATTTCTTTTGAGTTAATATTCTCATACCTGTATCTTCCTGTAACTATCCAGATGGCCTTGTTTTGATCAAGTTTAGTTTTTGCTTTTTGTTTATTTTTGCCATTTTGGCTTAGCCCTTTCTTTGGTCTCCACTATTATGCATGTCTTATGTTGTAGTAATCAACCATTCATTATGTTTTTCTTTTTCTCTTATTGATTGCTGTTTTATATGTGTGTGCTTTGTATATATGTATGTGTTTGTACAATGATTTATAAGTATTCATTAAAAAAATAATTCTTTCAAATAACCTTCAAATTCTTTCAAATCTGTGTGAATTACTTTATTTCCTCAGTAACTTCGCCATTCAAAACTTCACAACTTTGCCAGTTTCAGTTCCCGTACACATAAAATTGTAGGCTGGAAGTTCGTAGTGCAAAATTCCCAAGTCATATATTGTGGGATTCAATTAAGGTTTAAACGGAATGCAACACTTTATCCCTAAAATTCAAAACCGATCCATAGTTATGATACAAGGTCATATCCATCTTTGGTCGTATCATCGACAATTTTGACCTCTTTCGACAAATAAAAAAAAATTCAATCAACAGCCAAAGGAAAAAATCACTGATTTTTTTTTTTTTNGGGGGGGGGGGGGGGGGGCTAAGGATATTTGTGGCTTTCCAACTTATACATGATCTTAGCAGGGCATACATGCAGTGGATAATTTTCGATGAGCACTGAGTGACTTAGGAAAGTGAGAGAAAAGTACAACAAATTTAATAAGAGCCTGGAACTTAAAAAAAAACTAATTATCGAAGCATGACGTGATTACACTAAAAAAAAGACAGATCCAATAAACCTAGAAACAAATCGTGTATACGTCGCATAATCATTAAAATATGTCAACGTACAAGGCATTTTCATTGGTAAGTAAAGTACTTCCCGATGCGGAACTGACAGACAGACGGACAGACAGTAGAGAACTAAAACAGAACATAAATTCCCATCAAACTGGTGCTAATGATCATCTTAAATTGAACTTACTGTGAGGTATGGGCAAGGCTTCGTGGTGACTTCAACAATAAAAGCTTGGTTTTTACCATGTTTAGGTGTAGGGCTAGCATACATGTATATCTGTAGAGACTTTGTGCCATGTGCATTTACTCCAATTATTTTATTTGTTATTCAGATTTTATTGTTCATTTTGACGATAAAACCTGAATAAATATTTTTATTGCAAAATATAAAAGTATGTCGGAATAATGAGCTGTCGGATTAATAACGGTCTGACTAATAATTGTCGGACCAATGGGTTGTCGGAATAATGGGTTGTCGAAATAATGAGCTGTCGGACCAATGGGCTGTCGGACCAATGGCCTGTCGAACCGAACGTAGTATGATCGAAGCTTAGTTGCAACATGTGACTTTTGTATTTCACTGTCTGTGTGTCAGAGGCCTTATTTCGGGTTGATACTATTTTGCACGCCAAAATTTAAACGGTCTGAAGTTATGTTTTAACCCGTCAACGGAAGTCGTGTAACTAAGGCTTTACACACCGTAATTTCTTTCATCACTGAAATCAAGAGAACCTTTTGCTGTTGCTTGTTTGTTTACAGACTTTTAGACTACGTTAACATTTCTAATTTCTCTTGAAAATTCTAGTCTTTGCAGTCAATTTTTAACAGAAAACTTGATGTTGATAATCATTAAGCACGAACGGTTGTTGGATATATAACCAACTTGAATGAATGAATTGTTTTATTCAGGTGACATTTGGAGGTCTTTATGATTTGCATTTAACCTAGTTTTCCGTTCAAATATTACTGTCTTGACAGGAAATTTTTATATGTTGTGACTGTGCTATTTATTTTTCTTATTTTTTTCAATATTTGAAACATTAATTAGAGTAAGCAAGTGTTGATAGTATACTGCACGCTTTTATAGCAAAAATACAAATAATAAATAAACGACAGAGGGACTGGTACCAAGTCTATTTAAATCTTCGAAAGCAACCTTTCTATTATGGCTTTACTATTATTTTGATTTATTCCAGACAATTAACTTGCGGAGTGTCTGTGTACTGAAAGATTAACCTAACGTTCGCATCAGTATGTTCGGAAATACCCGCACTGCAACTCTGCCAATATAGAAAAAAAATCGTTATTGGATTAAAAATATACGTATTGACCGAGTTGATAAATGTATATCGCAAAGACAGTTTAATTCGTTTTTAAGACACTAATATAAAATTCCTTAATGATATAATTCTGGCAGTGTCTAACAGCATGCAAATCGAAAACCCATCTGTTAAAAAATATTTTGAAATGCTTGGAGGTATCTGGAAGGATATTAATTTCTTGCGCACGGCCACCAATCGCGCAAAATCGTATCCAAATGATAAGAAAACAATTTTGTTAGCGGGACTTCCGGATATGCGTTGCCGAGATTTTTTCTCTCCATCTCGGAGGTAAATCGTCTTTATTTTCTACATTATCGGACTGTTATTTAAATTAGAGGCTCAGATACTGAGCCTGAAACGCTCACCTGACAAAATGCAAGTGATGTTTATCCCATGGAATCCTATGTTAAAATATGTTCCGTGCTGGCGGTCTTGTTTTTTTTATCAGATCAAAACAAAATAAGCAATCTTAGTTTGACTGAATTTGCTTCAATAATTTAAGTGCATGTAACGAAAAAATGTCTTAATATATGGGTACCATTCTAAACCAAGTTCATTGCTGGGAGCTATCTTTTTTGTCAGTTCCCAACAAAATGAGAAATCTTTGTAAAGGACCTTCCATACATCATTTCTGTAAAGTTTCCTGAATTTGCTTCAATAGTTTCAGAACAGATGTTGAAAATGATGTTTTTCCCATAGGGTCCAATGTTAAAACTAAGATCAGCGCTCTCAGCCATGTTTTTCATTGGATCATTACAAAACGAGCAATCATTGTGGAGGACCTTCCAAACACCATTCCTGTTTAGTTTGGTTCAATTTGCTTAAGTGATTTCAGAGGAGAAGATGAAAATGTGCATTTCACATAAGGCTAACGTTAAGCTATGTTTCGTGCTGGCGGCCATGTTTTTTGTCGAACTGGTATAAAATGAGCAATCTTTGCAAAGGACCTTTAGTACATCATTCCTGTAGAGTTTGTTGAATTTGCTTCAGCAGTTACAGAGGAGTAGATAAAAATGTTATTTTTCCCATAGGGTCCTATGTTAAATCTAAGTTCCGCGCTGGAAGCCATGTTTTTTATCGGATCGGAATAAAATGAGCAATCTTTGTATAGGACCTTCCATACATCATTCCTGTAAAGTTTTGTTGAATTTGCTTCAGTGGTTTCAGAGGAGTTGATGAAAATGTGAAAAGTTAACAGACGGACGGACGGACGGATGACGGACGACGGACGTCAAGTGATGGCAATAGCTCACACTGACCCTTGGGTCGGGTGAGCTAAAAAGGCGAATGTCATTCGATGTGTTCTCATAGTATCTACCTTAACTGAAAACTAGTGCAACAATTTCAGTGTGATACGGACGCTAGAACCTTTATTCTGAATCAAGCCTCGTTGAAAACACTGGAAACGGACGAAATAATGCCTCGAACTCACTGGTTCGACTACATTGATGAACTTTAGATGAATAAACCTGTTTTAATATTATAAAAGAACAAACAGACAAGTAATCGTTTATCTTAAAACAGTAAATTACAAGAATTCTCTGAAAAATACACGTACTCTGAGTAAGCGGTGCCATATGTGAGTTAGCGGTATCGAGTATGAGTTAGCAAACACGCAGAAATACGTACGCGGTGTCTGTCATATAAATGATTGTTTTCGTTTGAACCGTATGATTCCACATATTAATCGAACTTTTTGACCATGACAAGGACAAAAGTCCAACGAACTTTTGTCGTATGAGATTGAATAGAAATGTCAAGCAACATAATGTATGACTGAGCATCTGGTGATTTTGCACAGATATACTTTCTACATGTTTTGTTATTTTGACACTGAGAAAATGTTTAACATTATTCTTAATTAATGATCTAACACCGTTTACTTCATGAATAAAAGTGACAACAAAAGTCCGAATCAATCAAAGGAACAGACCAGTAAGGAAAATCCGTATAACATTCGACTGAATCAGGGGAACACAATCCGACACAGAACATTTTTGGCAAGCCGTCATATTCCCGACTTGGAACGGGTATTTTATAAATAAAATGATGGGTTAAACCGGGTTTATTGATGCCTTAACCTCCCGCTTATATGACGACTAACTATAGCTTCTGAGTGCCCAGATTGTGTTAAATGTCAAAGCCATAATATTGTAAGGGGGCACTACACTATTTCAATACGCCAATGTTTGACACACCTCAAAAATAGTACTATAAACAACAGTGCCTTTTAATTTGTAGTGACTCCAGCCAATTGATACATGTTATAATCAGCAGGATCATGGACTATTTCTAGGTGAATGACGAAGAGCAAAGGACAGTTGAAAAAACATGATTAAGTTGCATAACAAGCTAGAACGGATCGAATGAAATACGACTAAATACCGAAAATTCTCTGTTGCGACTATGTACAAAATTAACCGGAATGTTTCAATTCAATTTTATTTTCTGAATTGACAT
The DNA here is from genome assembly GCA_002080025.1 of Modiolus philippinarum. Classification (NCBI taxonomy): domain Eukaryota; kingdom Metazoa; phylum Mollusca; class Bivalvia; order Mytilida; family Modiolidae; genus Modiolus; species Modiolus philippinarum. The sequence continues at coordinate 13,068 of MJUU01045494.1, forward strand.
ACAACATACGGTTTAAATGTATTTATTTATCGTGTTGTTGATCTGTTAACGGAAAAACAAGTTCCCGCACCTGGGAAAATTCATTTCTATATTATGTGAATTTTTGAAATCGCGGAATTTAACATACGAGTCAAAGGGAGGCCGAATTAGAGGTGTGCCTCAAGTCAAAACCTAGAATTTTCCTCTAATAGGTAAAATGTTTTTGTCGTTCGATGTACAAGCCTAGTCTCATACAGGTAAAATGTTTTTGCCGCTCGCTGCACAAATCACACTTAAGTTGCAAAAAGAGAGAAACATCAAGGAAGAAGCCAAAAATTAAACAAAACCGTCTTCAATAAAATTGAAATAAGAATTGAATATTTATCAATCAAATATGGATATCGTCCAATAAATTTCTTCAGAAAAATGAAGGTATTTTTTATTTCTAGTTTTATTGTATATCAATAAAAGGAAACGGAAATTTTTCAATGTTTCTGGTACAATATACATGTACAAGGCAGCGTGGTATGTTAATATTGCAGTCTTATGATCCGATAAGACAAAAAACTCTGACAAATAAGCTGGACATCATTCATAAACTCTGATGTGAAGTGCATTAAAACCGGTCTACAACAGGATCAATTTACCGGTTTACAACAGGGGTCAGTTTTCGGACATCTGTTATTTATATAATGTGTCAAGATTTGACTTTAAATATAGAAAATAGTTTTTTTTTTTAATTTCAGCACATCAGGATACTTAATTTTTTTTTATCAAAACCATATATACGAATTATATATTTTAATTCTAATAAATTACCTCATTTTGAGTAATGTTGTACAAAGTTGGGAGATTGTCATTCTTATATACATGTAACTTTTCTATGATTTTAGGATTTTATTTAGCTTTTCAGCCCATTTTATTACAATTTTCCCGATTTTCACAACGGTAATCAAAAGGAAACAATATATATAAGAATACAGATATATTATTCGTATATATGCGCTGGTAAAAAATACGTATTCTTATGCGAATTGTTTCTATTTGACACTTGCCTAGATACTTAATGGTTTGATCTGTCCATGTTAAATGGCTACCAATAACAAGAGCCGATAATTTGTCAGTTGTCACATGTTCAAAACTTTCATTTGATATAAAAGTATTGAAATTAAAATTAGTGTTATACATTTTCTCTAGATCTAATGATTATTACTTTACATTTTGCATACAGGATTAAGCTTCATACTATTTTCTGAGCACCAATTTTGCATGTCAATATGTTTGACTATTTAATATTGAAATAATTTACATAATTACTTTTATTATGTAAAGTAGAATCAAAAGAATAAATCTCTATATCTAAAGGCACATCATTGACATATAACATAAATAACAAATTGATTCCTTGTCATATTCCAGTCTAAATGCACGTCGCATCAGATTTCAGGAATGATGTATAGCTTATTTCTCGAAGTTTTTTTTTTTTTTTATATCTAAAGACAAATAATTGACATATAATATAAATATCAAAGGCCCAGATTTTCCCCCTGTGGGACACCGGTTAAAATGCACTTTGCATCAGAGTGAATGAACGACGTCCAGGTTATTTTTGGTGTCTTTTATAACGGATTATTAGTGTTATATTGGTATGCCACGCGTCTTTGTATTGTAAAAGAAATGTGAATTTTCCTTTCCCTACTATAAATACGCATAATAAAACCTAAAATAAAATTATCACCACATAAAGTAAACGGCGACCAATGATTAAAAAAATATTACATTTCTATACAATTTTTCAGTGTCAAGATGACAACACATGTAGACAGTTTAACTGAAAAATGTCGTATCTTTGCAAAATAACCAATTTATACAATTAAAAGAGTAAGTCGCTAGACAAGACAATTCTTGAATAAAACTACTTTTTAATTAGTGCTTTTTTTTTTTAATTTAAAGTTCGTAGGACATTCTCCTTGTATATGGTGATGCATAAGAAGAGGTCGTAAAAATGGAATGATAGTACGAACGAAAACAATCTTGTGACAGTAACCCGAGTACGCAATTCCACTTTTTTGCTAACTCGTACTCGATACCGCTAACTCATATCTGGTACCGCTAACTCAGTGTATTTTTTTGAGATTTCACGTAATATACTGTTTTAAGATAAACGAAAGCTTTTCTGTTTGTTCTTGTAGACTATTAAAACATGTTTATTCAACTAAAGTTCATCAATGTAGTCGAACCATTTAGTTCCCAGTGTTTTTAACGAGGCTTATTTCAGAATAAAGGTTCTAGCGTCCGTATCACACTGAAATTTGTTGCACTAGTTTTCAGTTAAAGAAGGAACCATGAGAACACATCGAATGACATTCGCCTTTTTTAAATAACAGTCCGATAATGTAGAAAATAAAGACGATTTACCTCCGAGGTGCGGAGAAAAAGTCCCGGCATAGCATATCCAGAAGTCCCGCTAAAGAAATGATGGGCGCGAAAGAAATAAAACGCTAAGCTTTTGATAGTGAATATTGAGATAGTTAGTCCGCTCAATCAATCGATATTTAGTCTTTCTAACTTGAAATTGTAGTTAGGTGTAAACCTAGGCATCCCACTGTGAATTTACCTTGTAAATTCCTTATAAAAATCGTGTAAATTACGTACACATTACGTATATTGAATTAAGGTGGTATCTCGTCGGGAATTACATGTAGGTGTGGTATGAACAGCCAGTAGTCAGACACAGCCGATTTCAGATTCCACTTGAGATACTAAAGGTTAAGCAAGCTGGATCCGGTCCAGCATACTATCGCTGGCTTTCGCTAGTGCGGGTACAGAGTCCGGCTATCCCGAGTTCCTGTCTCTGTTTACCACTTCTTTTGTTTTTCGTGTGCAGTTCTCTTGTGGATTGTGGTCTGTGGTTGTTATATATCAAACAATAGTATACAGTATGAATAAACGGAAGGCGTGATAACATGAAAAATAAGAACAAAATAATGTGTATGTGGATAATGTATTATATAAGAAAATTACGAAATGTAGACCGAACCAGCCTCCTACACTACAAAGAAAAGGATCAGTTATTGAGGACCCCGCTTGTTATTACCTATCACCCTGACCTAAGAACACTTAATGCTATTATCAGAAAACATTGGACCCGAGTCGAAAATGACCCAAGCTTGCATAAAATATTCCCTTGTCTCCCTATTGTTTCATTCAAAAGGCCTAGGCACTTGAAAGACATACTGGTGTCATCAACTTTGAATAGAGCACAAACGTTAGATCAAGGGTGCTTTATTCCCTGTGGAATGAAAAGATGTTTATGTTGCAAAGCTACTGATATCAAAAACACTTTCAGCAGCTCTGTTACAAAAAAAAAGTTACAAAATATTTACAAATTCTAACTGTAAATCACAAAATTTAATTTATATTCTTAAGTGCGGGGCATGTAAAATTCAATACGTTGGAGAAACTGAAGACAACTTTAACCTCAGATTCAACAACCACAGATCGTTTTTCAGAAACAACAGGAATTGTCCACTCACACGGCATCTGAGAAATACCGGACACTCTTTCGATGAGGTAACATTCCAAATCATTGAGTTGAATTCCAACTGGGACAAG
>MJUU01045496.1:0-10785 GCA_002080025.1 Modiolus philippinarum
CATCGTTTTTTTAATTTCAAAGTTGGTTGATATTTTTTTCTAATGAAGGAAGGCAAATGGTACGACCAGAAAGGAGCTATAAATTGTCTTCGATTAAAAAAAAAAACTTTTGAAAAAGTCATTTTTTACTGTGAGTCTTTTTGTGTATTTATTTTTAGCCATTCACCACACATAGGGGAGGGTTTGGATCTAAGAAAACGAGTTTAACCCCGCCGCAATTTTTGCGCCTGTCCCAATTGAGGAATATGGTGGTCATTGGCTTGTCCTTGTCTTCTTATAAAATTTTACTTTCTTGATATTTTGGTTATTGGATGTGGTTAATTTCCGTTGATTTATTCACCTTTTTAGCTTTTTGGGACCATTGAGGGCTTGCTATATGGTGTGAGGTTCCTCACTGTGCTGAAGACGTACGGTGATCCCTAAATGCTCTGTTTTGTGTCGTTTTAACCTGGATATGGGATGTTGTCTCCTTGACATTTACCCCATTTCCTTTCTTTTTCATATTTTTAATCAAGACTTTGACAACCAAATAACAAATCATAAAGTAATAAGTGTAACGAGTGTTGGCTTTCACAAAACAAGGTTTAGGTCTTTTGAAACCGAAATGGACAAAATGTACTGCTATTATTTCTTTATTATTAGCTAGGCTATGTAATAGCCTAGCTATATAGATAGTTCTTGGGGTGAAGTGAGGAGTACGCTTGCGCAGTGAGGAGAACGCATGCGCAGAAGACTATTGACCAATAGGAATTTCAGATTCTCGAAAATAAAAATGGCGTCCAGTTTCGTCCTGATAAAACGGGGCGGGGTTTATTTTTTCTGTTTCCTTGTGGAAGTTGAAAAGTATTATAAACATTTACTATACGTGGTACTGGGAACGGGTTTGTAGAGGATGATGGGATTGGTATTGCAATATCGCTTAGCCAGATTTATAAATATAGATATGATAAAAAGAATAAGAACAGTAATGTATAAATTTAAAAATAAAGATGAGGTATTGTGCAATAATCAATAATCATACAAATACTATAGAAGACTTTTCAATTGTGTTAAACAAAGCGTGATTGTAGTTTGTGGAGATACTTAGGCAATGGAGAACGAAAGGTGGAAAGAGATAGAATTGCGTTTTTTGCGGAAGAATAAAGAGCTACCCTAGGAGAATGCAAGAACAAACAAAAAAAAACAAAAACAAAAGCACGAAACTACTTTGAGTTGCTGTTGGCATAAAATTAGAGGTTTGATCGAATCAGTGACTGTTTTATCACATGTGCAGACCAACAGAAGAAATTACAAAGAAGCACCGAGAAAGGCCTACTTCAAGTATTGATTTGAGTATACAAATACATCATGAGCCACCACACCCTTGTCAATCAAACACGCAATTTTCTATCCAAGGCTATTCCATAGCCTAGCGTATCGTTTTTATTTCATAAAAACCATTATCCGATTTATATCATCCACTTATGTTTATAAAGTCCCCTCGTGTTTTCTAGTTTATAACTGAAAAGTTTAAATGCGGGTAGAATAAAAATTAAAAATGGGTTTTCGAATCAAAAAGAATGATATTAGAGTCTTTCTGTTTACGAAAAACGGCAATATGGAACAAATTTATGCAATTGAAATATAAGATGAAAATTCCCTAATTCGATGATTTTTTCCCAATTTCACGAGTAGGGGGTCTGTATATATTACTTACTTAAAACTGGTATATCTAAATTTCATTTTGCCTGTAAATTACTATTCTGCAGAGTGGTCTCTCATTGGCCATTTGCACTGTTGATTATGCAATGCAAATATCCGCTCTTCATACTGTGCTTGTATTCAGCATTTTTAAAAAAAAAATTAAAGTCAAAACCGAACCGTCAATGTAAAACAAACAATCTAAATTACTGAATACCACAGTTTTTAGACAAATTTTGTTTCTTCAGTGGATAAAAAAAAACTTAAAGGGAAAATTCACTAAATTTTGAATAAGACCTCAATTTACTCTAAGTAACATTGTGAAAATGTTGACCAGGTTTTAAGTAAAAATTCGCACGGGTTTAGGAGAAAAACGATATTTTTTATTCATTTCTACTAGAAATTTTAGCTGAGTGACGTCACCTGGCTAGATCTCGGTCATTTTAAAAAAACAATCATACCACTGTTTTTATCGTTATTTAAAGCGTTCGAGTGAGATCATTAAATAACTAATTACTGCAGAAAAACAAAGACAAGCGTGTTACCCTTTGTTTAAATCTTATTGTTTCTTTAAACATAACTTCTTCGTAGAATAACTAAATTCCAAATTTACTGTGAAATAAAATTGGCTGTTGATGATGCAAAAAGATTCCAGAAAAGTAGATCAAAATAACAAAAAAAAACATTTTCTATTATTATCCTCAAAACAATCTAGGAAGAAATAAATTTGTGCACACACGCGCGCGCGTGCTCCTGTGTTCCAGTGTAGAAAAATTAATACCAATCATCGGAGGTTAATTAACAACCAAATAAACATGATCATGTCCCTTGTCAAATTTTACCTGTGTCATGCCCTAAAGGTAAATGTGGCGTGTGCTGCACTAATTACAGGTAGAAAAGGCACACGCCTATCTTTTTTTTTTAAAATCGCTTATAACACGATACAAAAATCTAATTTAAATTACTTCACTGATATTAAATATTACTGGATAAAATCTAAAAGACAGATGCAGTTCATTCAGTATTATACGTTTCTGCGAGGGCCACATACTGAAAAAAGTGTCGTTCACCGGCACAAAACTGGGATTCTGAAGAGATTATATCCGGTGTTAGAAATGTTTTTATTTCGTACAGAAGTTTGACAAAATATGACAAATTACCCTAGACCCTTTTTGTTTCTGGACTCCTTTTCAGTATAGCTGAGTCCGCTCAAACTTCGGATTAGTTCTGTCTAGGACAAATATGATCAATATATTAGTCCCAGCTTCTGATTAAAAAAATTACGCTAAGAGGTTGATTCTCGTAATGTCTTCAACATTTTACGATACAAGTGAAACTTTAAAATGCTTATGTGTCATGAGTTCAAGTTGTCTGAAAAAATATATACTTATAACGCCGAAATCGTATACAGACAGTTGTGGTGTACTGTAAACCACAGAGATTAGCCTGTGTTCAGTAAACATAAGTTAGTACTTGTACGTTAATATGCAGTTTTAAGACACTTTTTATTCGGTACTTCATAGTCTTATTTCAATACTATATGCATGAGTTTTAGGTGATTCGAGCACAATACCAAGACCCTGAGCATGCACAGTTGATGAAATTAACTTTTATAATATGATCGAGTTTATGCACTTTTTGATTGTTTTATTACTGAAATTGACTCTATCTATGATTTTATACATCTGTGGGTACCAACGATACCCTAAAACTTTACAGTTATATAGAAGGTAATTTATACTGTGCACGAAAATACGAAAAATAAAATGCCCCTTTACCAGATTTGGCTTGCAGGTTTTTTTGTTTTTTTTTTTTAAATAATTTGCACCAATTTTATTTTCTGCACAAAGCGAACCGTCTCCTGCATGACATAAAAATGTAGATCCAATGTAAATACAACTGCAATCAGTTTCTAGAAAAAAGATAGAAGTTTCTACCCTGAGTTGCATAACTAATTAGTCTAAGGTATGAGTCTCATACAAATTCAATGCATAAGGTGTTTGCGTGTACCAGCAGGTGGTATCAACTGGGATCGTCATTTTTCCAGGTAAGATCAAGTGATTTATACAGGTAGAAGTGGTCGGATGGGTCTGACACCTGTCATCCCAATAAACAGTTAATACACAATATGGTGTATACACACCTGCATAGCAATGAATACTTCTTGTATATAAATCCTAATTTTACAATGTTTTCTGTTAATTTGTGAACACGGGAACTATGTAAAAGTTCTGGATATATTATCAATTTAATGATATATTTAAAAGAAATTCAGTTCTTTGTTGAATAAATTACAAATCTTTGAATTTTGTGAAAGAAATTACTTTGTATTGTATTCGGACAGATCAGAGTTTTGTACTTGCTGTTTTTTCACGGGCTTATCGAGTTTTGGTATTTTGTGGTCTTTAGGTATCACGTGACTTTTTAAGTTGACAAGACGACAATATGGCGGTTGATGCATCGGGATCTGCTCACAATTAATTCAGTCTTGTGCAGTTATCCAAGACAATTGAACAGTATTACATATATTTATGTGCTAACTAAGATATGAGGAATAAAATATTGAATTTTTATTTTTTTGCGAATTTTCCCTTTAAGTTTTATTTATTATTAAACATAGGATAAAGTGAAGAATATGAACACAATACTAGTACTACCAGTATTGTACAATACTGGTAGAAAATTTTATACCAGTATTGTATGCAACAATACTGGAATTACTAGTATTGTATTGTTTATAATACTAGATGTACCAGTATTGTGAAAAATACAATACTAGTTGTACCAGTATTGTGTTGCTTACACTACTAGTTGTACCAGTATTGTGTTTTTTACAATACTAGTTTTACCAGTATTGTATCTTTAACAATACTGGAAATACCAGTATTGTAATTTTTTACAATACTAGCTGTACCAGTATTGTATTGTAAACAATACTAGTTTTTCCAGTATTGTGCTATATACAATACTAGTTATACCAGTATTGTATTGGGCACAATACCGGTAATACCAGTATTGTACATTTTCACAATACTAGTTGTACCAGTATTGTCTTGTTCACAATACTGGTCTTACCAGTATTGTAAAACTTACAATACTGGTATTGTCGGTATTTTATTGGGGACAAAACCAGTAAAACCAGTAATTTTACTGCTTATAATTCTATTATTGTAAGTACATGCATTGTGGGTGACAATACTCGTCATGTATTGTAATCAATGTTGCAAATCGTTAATGCAAGGGTTATGAGAGAAGTATGGAACTGTTTCAGTCATTTCTTAATCCAATTAAGCAGGTCCATTTGTCATTTTTGGAATCTAAATAACTTGTGTAAAAATATAGTTCTGCATGATTTTAAAATAATTTTATTGCAAAATCCTTTTAAATTCCATAAAATTCATGTTATACTGATGTATTAATCTTTATAATTTTACTCATTGTGGAATTCATCGATTCATATCTTGGGTTATAAAATTTGTTTTTTTTTTAGATAATCTATTTTGAAACAAAAAACAAAAAGCACATATATCCAAAATACTTCTTAAACCAGTGTCTCCAATACCGGAAATACCAGTATTTTCCAGTATCTTCCAGTATCTGCAATACTGGTTGTACCAGTATTTTCCAGAATCTTCCAGTATTTGCAATACTAGTTGTAGTAGTAATTTCCAGTATCTTCCAGTATCTGCAATACTAGTTGTACTAGTATTTTCCAGTATCTTCCAGTATCTGCAATACTAGTTGTACCAGTATTTTCCAGTATCTGCAATACTGGTTTACCAGTATTTTCCAGTATCTTTCAGTATTGTACAATACTGGTAGTACTAGTATTGTGTTCATATTATTCTTCACTTTATCCTTAAACATATTTTATTTGCAACTAAATAAATAGTGTACAAAAAGGATTGGACACAAGTTTTACAACATTATTTGAAGTCCGCTCCTATTGATATTGTATAACAAATATATTGCATGCAATGGCGACAAATATATCATGAAATTAAACATGATATAACATTGTCTAAGGATTATGAGATACGAGTTAAATAAATATGTAAGCACTAAATAAAAAGAAAGCAAAAGAATACTAAAAACAAGAAAAGGAAAAGAAAAATACTGGAGTGAATGATACATTATCAATTATTGAAAACGTTTAGAATTTTTAATAAATATATGAACACAAGAGAAAATTCTAATATTTTCATCATAAGAAAGACTTTCGTCACCAGCTAATAGTAATTCTATAGTTACATTGAATATTTCCAATTCCCGTAATAGAACAATTCTTGATTCTGTATAAAGTGGACACTCCAAAAAATAATGTAAACTATCTTCAGAATAATGTCCACATCTGCAAAAAGGGTTTGGTTTCAGGTTTACTCGATACAGGTCTGCATTCAGAGAGCTACACATATTTCTTAATCTTGTGTGAATAATATTCGTTCGTCTATCACCATAACTAAAATATTTAGGGGGTTTCTGAATGGAAGGTTTAGTTTTACGCTTAAAAATACTAATATTTCTTGAATCTCTGATTGCAGGGTCAAGTTGATTCCAGTCAATGTTTGTAGTAGGAAAGAATGATCGTTTTGTAATTTCTAATCTGCAGTTAGGTACCACATAATTATTACGATTTCTTAGGTTATAATCAGATATTTGACCAACCAGAGGAGGCATTAAATCTCTAAGATATCCCGGGGCATTATTATTGTGAATTAAATAAAATAAATTAAGTCTTCTTAATTTTCTTCTATCACATAATTTGTCCCAACCCGTTTCGAAATAAATAGATTCTCGGCTAGAAAAAATAGGTAGACCAGTTACAATTCTGCCTGCTTCAAGTTGAAGCTTTTCCAGATTTTCAGAATCAATATATTCTTTCCAAATAAACTCGATTCAATAAGTGTTTTAATTTTCTCAATGCACCTAACCTAACACAAGCTGATTTTATTATACCTTGTATATGAGTATGAAATTTGCCATCACTGCTGAAAGTAATACCTAGATGTTGATGTGATGTAACTGTTTCTACTAATTGTTCTTCAAACATTATATTTATGTCGGGTTCCGCACTAGTACCATTAAACATTAGTGCTTTAGTTTTATTCGGATTAAATTTAACAAGCCACTCTTTTGACCATAAAGAAATAACTTCTAAGTCACAGTTCATAATATCTTCTATGGTATAGGGACTTTGACTAGTATAGGACAGGGACGTGTCATCAGCAAATAATCTAGTTAAGTTTTATATTTTGTAGATGATCTTGTTAAGGAAGTTTAAGAATCAATACTACTGTTTGTCTCTTTCAGGAGGGTCATCATTCCAAAAGTAATATGCATTGGAGTTATTTTCCTACGTTTTATGACATTAAGTGAGAAAAAGCTAAATGACAAACCATCTGAACCTGTTGTTTATTTTATTATACGTCAGAAGAGCCACGGCAAAGTCTCCATTCGCACCTGACTCGAATTGTCTCTTTTGGTCTGTATGCATTTGTTTATGCCCTATAATTCTACATATAAGTTTGGAATTAGTTGAACTTGAATTTAACTAGATGTTAACTTGCATATCTTTGAACTTAGCTGATTTTTGGCTTTTCTATTTAGATCATATCAGTAATTCGTTCTCTTTCGAATTTTATACATTATTTGGATTATGGAGTTCCACATGATTTGATTTGATTTGATCTGCACTGAAGAGACAAATGTTTTCGAAATGGTCATGTATAGAAACTAAATTCACACTAACTTCGGTACACAAAATGTATTTTGTTATTTGTTACCCCCTCGCCCAACGAAGTTGGGGAGGGGATATAGCGTTTCACCCGTTCGTCCGTTCGTCCGTTAGTCCGTTCGTCCGTTTGTCCGTCCGTTCAAACTAAAGACCATATATCTTTTGAATAACAAGTCGTAGATGGACAATGTTTTGTCCATGGATGCATCTTGAAGAGAACTTGAGGTTGATATATAGAATAGGTGGATTTGACCTACATTTCATGCATGAGTGACTCAGGTTAAAGTTTTGTAAGAGTCCAGATCTGGGATACTACAACTTGTAGAGGAATAATATTTTGTATGTAGATGCGTCTTGGAAAGTAACGAAGCTCCAGGTAAAAAGTAGGTTACTTTGACCTACATTTCATGCATGAGTGACTTAGGTTAAAGTTATTGTAAGAGTCCAGATTTTGGATACTACAACTTGCAGAGGAATAATATTTTGTATGTAGATGCGTCTTGGAAAGTAACGAAGCTCCAGGTAAAAAGTAGGTCACTTTGACCTACATTTCATGCATGAGTGACTTAGGTCTTAGGTTAAAGTATTTGTAAGAGTCCAGATCTGGGATACTACAACTTGTAGAGGAATAATATTTTGTATGTAGATGCGTCTTGTAAAGTTACGAAGCTCCAGGTAAAAATTAGGTCACTTTGACCTACATTTCATGCATGAGTGACTTAGGTTAAAGTTTTTGTAAGAGTCCAGATCTGGGATACTACAACTTGTAGAGGAATATTTTGTATGTAGATGCGTCTTAGAAAGTAACGAAGCTCCAGGTAAAAAGTAGATCACTTTGATCTACATTTCATGCATGAGTGACTTAGGTTTAAGTTTTTGTAAGAGTCCAGATCTAGGATACTACAACTTGTAGAGGAATAATATTTTATTTGTAGATGCATCTTATAAAGTTAGGAAGCTCCAGATAAACATTAGGTCACTTTGACCTACATTTCATGCATGAATGACTTAGGTTAAAGATTTTGTAAGAGTCCAGATCTGGGATACTACAACTCAAAGAGGAATAATATTTTGTTTGTAGAGGTGTTTTGTAAAGTTAAGAAGCTCCAGATGAAAATTGAGTCACTTTGACCAAAATTTCATGCATGAGTGACTTAGGTTAAAGTTTGTGTTACAGCTTGGATTTTATATAGATACTACAACTCGTAGAAGAATAATATTTTGTATGTAGATGCATCTTGTAAAATTACAAAGCTCTAGATAAAAATTAGGTCAGTTTGACCTACATTTCGTGCATGAGTGACTCATGGTAAAGTTTGTGTTACAGTCTAGCTTTTAGGTACTACAACTTGCAGAAGATTAATCTTTCATCAGTAGATGCATATGCTTTAGGTATGAGGCTGCTGTTTGAAATAAGGTCACTACATTTCTTGCATGACTGGCTCAGACTTAAGTAACAAGCCAGATCTTGAATGGTACAACTTCCTTGAGTGCTCATAATACTAGACAAACATTCAATAAACGGGCGAGGGGATTAGCTGTCGTTTCCGACTGCCCCTTCTATTGTATGTAAATGCATCTTATAAAGTAAGGAAGCTCCAGATAAACATTAGGTCACTTTGACCTACATTTCATACATGAGTGACTTAGGTTAAAGTTTTTGTAAGAGTCTAGATATGGGATACTACAACTTGTAGAGGAATAATATTTTGTATGTAGAGGTGTCTTATAAAGTTACGAAGCTCCAGATGAAAATTGAGTCACTTTGACTTACATTTCATGCATGAGTGACTTAGGTTAAAGTTTGTGTTACAGCTTGGATTTTAGATGCTACAACTCGTAGAAGAATAATATTTTGTATGTAGATGTAGCTTGTAAAGTTACAAAGCTCCATATAAAAATTAGGTCAGTTTGACCTACATTTCATGCATGAGTGACTTAGGATAAAGTTTGTGTTACAGTCTGGATTTTAGATACTACAACTTGCAGAAGATCAATCTTTCATCAGTAGATGCATATGCTTTAGGTATGAGGCTCCTGATTGAAATAAGGTCACTACATTTCTTGCATGACTGGCTCAGATTTAAGTAACAAGCCAGATCTTGAATGGTACAACTTCCTTGAGTGTTTATATTACTAGACAAACATTCAATAAACGGGCGAGGGGATTAGCTGTCGTTTCCGACTGCCCCTTCTCTTGTTACTCTTTCATAGGGAAGCCGTATTGCTGTTAGTCTTTCTTGGTGGTCGCTTTCTGATACTGCAAGCATCATTCTTTTGAACGCGATTTCAAATATCTGGCCTATTTTTTATGATATGCTCTCTATATATTTCATCAATGGTGTGCTTGTTCAGGAGATGGTATCTCATATTGATACGCTGTCGTACTCTTAAATTTTGGCATTTTATTTTTTGTAATTTCTAAATGATAGTCTGAACATTCTGTTTATAGTGTCCACATTTTACTATTTTATTATGCCAAGATTTCTTGCAATTGACTCGATGAGTGCCCTGTGGTTGTATATATGTTATGATTGTCTTCTATATGCTTTTGTCAGGCAGTGGGTTACAGCGGTTGTAAGAACTCTTTGGCAGTTAGGGACCAACCATTTAACTTGAAAGGGGGGGGCTATGGTTGTTTTACTAAAAAAAATAATCTGGAGTCGATTTTATGTGAAAAAAATATTTTGACTGCCACTAATGATGAAAAAAAAATTTCTGACGGAGGCTTTCTGCCCCAAAAAATAATGTTGAATTTAATTTTGAAAAAAATATTTTGTTGATACACGTGAAAAAAAAAAATAAATAAATTGTTAAAAAATTTCTGTCCAAAAAAAAAACATAACCCCCCTTCAGGTTAAATGGTCGGTCCCTTAAAATTATATTTGTTGACAGTCTGCCAATTGCAACCATGGTTAAATAATATGGTTGTAGTTTTGCTCGACATTTAGCAATGAATTAAGCTCAAGCCGCTTCTGGGGGTCGGCTTGAACTTACTATTAGATATTGGCAAAGCCCATTGTTGAAGGCCCTAACAATTAAATAGTTATGGAGCAGACAGACAAACGAATAAAAAACGATTATTTTGCCTCACAGCCAAAGTCAGATGAAGTTCACATGGTTCGCGACATACTTTCTCATAAAGGTACTTAAATTTAGATCAAAAGATGAAAAATGTATGGTGCAAACAGATAAACAATTGAACTAGCGGCTCGGAGGCTCAGCCTGTGATGCTCACTTAACAAAATGCGGAATAGCAGGATTTTCTATGTTCTGATGGCGGCAATTGTCGAATCGGAAAGAAACTAGCAATCTTTGTAAAAGACCTTCCATATACACCATTCCTTTAAAGTTCGGTTACTTTTGCTTCC